>JAWWTY010000016.1:19384589-19438139 GCA_035222235.1 Margarornis squamiger | reverse complement strand
GTGTCCCACCATGTCCCCCTCCCGTGTCCCACCGTGTCCCCTCCCGTGTCCCCACCATGTCCCCACCATGTCCCTTCCCGTGCCCCTTGCCCCCACTGTGGTGTCACAGGAGACACCGCTGTGCCATTTCTGGGTCACAAACTGAGCCACTTTTCCAAGTGCCCCCAGTTCTGAAGCTTTTATAAAGTCTCAGCTTCTAAAATGGGGTCGTTTACAGAGAAAAAGTTGTTAAGAGAGTGTCAGATAAACCCCCTCCCCTAAAACCAGGCACTTGGAAGTGCAAAGAAACCAGAGCTGTTGCAATCGGGCCAGTGTAAGGCTGGTATGTGCCTTCGTTTCTGGGGTCTCTCTTGTCCTCGATGTGAGAGTAGAAGTTCTCAGAACTGATACTTGACAGTGCACAGCATTTGTAGCCTCCATTCTCTGGAGCCATGTGCTCTTTTTAAATTTTTCTTCCATGACAGGACACCAGAGGTACTCACACCTTTTCCTCTGTTGTTATCTTGGTTTTGATACTGCTTGGAACTGAGAATTGTCACTGATGGCTGTAATGGCAAGTGTCCAGAGTTCTCCTGGTACTGATTTTCTTCTGGTAGCTACTGCTGGTTTTCAGTTTTAGTCTCTAAAATCCAAATTGGCCCTGCAGATACCCGTTCAAAATGTTTCTGTGAAATAGCATTTCTTGGGTCAAAGCTTGAGTCTGCTTTGCACATCCTGGTTCTTTTGTTGTGCCACCTTTACTTTGCACAGCAATGCTGATCAGGATATTCATATTGTTTTCTTGCCTTTCTGACTGTATCTACACCTACATTGTGAGGTTGCACTTTATAAATTGAGGGGAGGGATTTTTTACACACATTTTCAACACCTATCAGTCTGTGTCTTGTAGGTGTCACCATTGTAATGCTGCAGTAATAAGTCATTGACAGTGTCTGGATCTGTCCTGAGAAGGCTGAACAACACAGGAATAAACCCATCAGTAGTTATTTTCCGTAGAAAAATTATGCCTTTGTAGAGATAGTAGTGCTGCCTTTCCCCTAGTGGTCACTATACTCAGGCTCCCTATGAGGAAATTCATTATATTAAATTTAGTCTGCTTGGGAAATCATTATTTATTTTTTTTTACTATTTTGTCCCTGAGGCAAGATGTTGCCTTGTGTAAAGCATCTTACAAAAAGGGTCATTTCTACTTACTATGGATAAATTAGGCTTAATGAAATGCAGTCAGAAACCTTCATCTTCTAACACAGTGTACCTTTTTAAGCTAGCTAGATGGGGTCACAAACCCAGCAAAGTTTCACAGAAGTTTTTCCTTTCTGTTTGTTTTCTTTAGCATTAAAAACTCATGCTAGAAAGTTCCTGCTCATGAGAGCAAGAGCAGTTTAGTCAGACAGCTGGCACTTTGACCAGTTTGAGGGACATGAGGTATGCATCTTTCTCCAGCTGTTTGTTCATTCCTCAGACAGGGCTCAGCCCCATGAAACCTTCTCTTACAGGACAGCACTTCCACACCAATTTAGTGTGGTCTGAGCATACTCCCACCCATCATGTGCTGGAAAAGCAACTTTTTTATCCACTGCAGTAGCATCAAACTCATTTTTCACTTATTTGAGGATTTCAGAACTGTGTATTTGCAGTTCATTTCTTATTTATAGATTGCAGTAACTATGAAATGAGAGGCAAACTGTGACAGTTGGTGTAGTGTATTACAAAGGTCATGTTTTGTAGCTCTGCATCTTTATTTAAGGAACTCACAGCATTTTTTTAGCTCCACAGCACCTGCAGTAGGTGAATATTATTATTCCTCATTTATTTGTAAGCAGACAGAATTGTGAATAGCTTTCCAGTAAATAAAACAAGCCCCAAAGACCCAAACACAGTATCAGTGGAGGACAGAACTTCTCCCTTGTAACCACTGCAATAGTGATCACTGTTACTTACACCTGCAGGAGAAGGGGGCCCTAACAACTCATAGGAGGTAAGAACAGAATAAATGTACAGGCAGCCCCTCTGGGTCAAAACTGTTCCTTTTGCTAACTTTATGAAGAGTTAATCTGCAAGGAGGAGCCTGTGTTGGAGGGAAATTGTTGGAATACTTGGTGTAACAGGCATGAAATTTCTCAGGTTCTTTTCTCCCCAGGTAAAAATGGTAGCAAACCAACACGTGAAGGCAGTAGATGCAACTGGATTGTTAAAACTCTGTGTGGATCCTCCCATGAACAGCTAAAGTGATCTCTGTTCACGGCAGCCTGGTCTTCCTTGGGCGAGGAAGAAGAGCTTTCCTACTTAAAACCCAGTCACGTTCTCTCTGCATCATTTACAGAGGCAGTTTAAGGTAGTATGGCCTGTCTGTTGGAGTTCATTAAACTTACACCCTACTAGTAAATCAGGGCAGTCACCTTGTATAGCAGTCCTGGCCAGCAACAGTTCAGAGCAGGAACACATGCCCTGAAGGCTCTCAGCAGAGCCACCCTGCTGTGTCCCACTCCCTGAGCCGTGGCTGCTGTCAGAGGGCACCTCAGGTGAGACCTTGCTGTGAAATATTCCATCTGCTGCACGTGCTTAAGAGTATGTTTCCTGCTCTATGAGTTAAACTTTTAGAGCAGATGTGACTATTTAACAGTGGCTGTTTAACCATTGTCTCTGCTATAAAGGGCAGTGGAATGGCAGGACTATTGTATGTATACTGTCCCCCTTAGTAACCTTGATTTGCAAGATGTATACTATGTGTTGCTAATAGGTTAAAACCACTCACTTTGGCAAACAGTTTAAAGAAACTGAAATATGATGAAGTGTGGTGGTACTGCCAGCATTTAAGGTCAGTTCTTGCTGTGCACTTTGAAAAGTATTGATTTGTTGCAGCAACATGCTGGGAGTGAGTATTGCCTGACACCCAACTGGCAAATACAACTAATCTTTGATAAATATGAACAGATGGAAGAAGTGAAGAAGAGTAAACTGGAAGACCATCTGAACTCTGACACGTACAAACAAAAAGGAGTGAAAAAGACTTTGTGCATTATACTGTCTTTAAATTTTACCCAATTAGTACAGCAAGGTAATTATGTGTTGAAATACAGTTAGCTCTGTAGCATGCTGAGAAGAGCTAGCTGGTATAGTGCAACCCTCAAGTCAGTGTCTGAATCCTCTTTTTAAAAATATCTGTATTTTAATTTTATTTACTAATATAAATACTCTTCAGAGTATGGAAAGAAGACTTTGAGAAACAGTTTATTTTCAGTCCATACACTCAGCACATGCTGCTCCCTTGGTAAGCTGAGTCTTTCTTTTAAAGCAATTAAGTCTTTTAGCCATACTGGTTTTCCTGCATGTTTCCTCCAGAAGAGAATAAACTGCAAGTGGAGGTGGCAGAGTGGAAATCCAGGCTCAAAGGAATGAACAGGAATGTTTGTGAACCTCAGGATCTCTCCTCTGGCCTACTTTGTAACCACAAGTAAGTCTTATCTGGGTGATGCTTTCCATGTAGCCCTTCTGCTGTTTTGCTGCTGTTATTCAGATTCTAAAGATAGAGACTATCTGATACGTGTGTCATCTAGGATCCAGTGGGACTAAGCAGCTAGAAATATAAAAGCAGGTGAAAAATGAAGAAATGGGATGTCAGCCTTCACTGTAGGAGTACTGTTAATTATACAGAATCACAAGATTGAAAGATACGGAGCCAAATCAACCCCTGGTGTCAATTTACTTCTGTATAATGACATTAGAGGTAATTTGGCTATTTATATTTAATCTGATTTGCATAGATGGGCAGCTTGGAGCAGGTGGCTGTGAATGGAGTGCTATTTCATGCAAATCACTTGCCTGAGTATTGGTCTGGTTGCCTGGGAGCAGCTGCATCTCTTGCATTTCAGTAGCACCAGATGAGAGATATAAAACACGTTTAATTATACACATAACCACTAAAGCCAGTGATGAAGCTCATTCAGAGCTGAGGATGTGTAAGAACTTTCAGAACTGTGAAAGTTCTTAATCTCAAGGGGCTTTATAGATTGTTGTTTTCTGATGCAAATAAAACAAAAAGCATCATGTTAAAGAATACTTTTAATAAACAGAAATACTGTATTTCAATTTTTTAATTCTTTTTACATTGTGACTTAACCTGTGGAGAACCTTTGGAACCATAATGAGAACCCAATGCCACTGAACACTGGGGCAAAGTAAGTGGCTGGAAGAGCAGAGATCCCTTTGGCCATGTCACAGTGTGATATTTGAACAGATGCTTGCTGCACTCTTGATCTGCTGGTAGGTCATTCAGAGTTTGTACTGCCCTTACCACAGCAGCTTCTTCCTGTCTGTTCTGAAACTGTTCTGCAGTATGGTCTGCTGGGAGAATCCCTTGCTTTGACTGTTACAATTCTGAGGTTTCCTTATCACTGATAAGCCTTGTTGCATCCATTCTCCTCCCAAGCCATTTATTTTGTGTACATGGTAATGCCCTATGGTTTTGTAGCTCAAGGCAGTGCTGGTTTGCAGCTACTCAAACCTGCATTTCGAAACGTTGTAATTTGAATAAGCCATCTCTCAGAACAGTCTGTGCTTCAGCACTTTGGAGAATGTTTTTATTACACATCCAACACACTTCGTAACATATTTTTACTATGTATACAAGATATTTATTTTCAGTATTACTGTTCTTTGTTGTTATATGCCAAGGTAAATTATCCTCCTATTATCCACTCCTGTTAGCAGGTCAGGATCATTAGAAGCTGTAGGGGAAAGCAATTCTCCGAGTGTTTTTATTAAACTTGCTAACGGGATGAGGAAATAATGACCATTTGGCAGAGCTGTAAATAAAGGAGGTCGGAATTTTACCCTCTCCTGTTCCTGCGGGCATGAATGGAAAGTGAACTTACAACAGGTCTTCTTTGCCTGTTCCCATCTTTTCACACTCACCCTTTCTTCCTGCTGTTGCTATAAGAGCCTACCCTTCTGCAGATGTTAGATAATATAATTTTGTCTGAGTTTATTAATTTTGCCTCTCTGCTTCTCATAGCTGCTCTTTCTTTTTTAATTTTCACGGAAACAGGGCTGTGGTGCGCTGAACCCACGCCGGGAGCCCTCTGCTGGCACTGCATGCTCTTGCTTTAGGCTGCAGTGGAGTTTTTTCCTTCCCATCCGCGCTTGCTTCAGCCTAAAGACTCAGATTAGCGTCTCTTAAACTACTTGTGTGTGCCCAGTGCCTATACCAGTTGCCAGCTTTGCTCTGTGTGTGCCCAGTGCCTGTTCCAGTTGCCAGCCCTGCCCTGTGTGTGCCCAGTGCCTGTTCCAGTTGCCAGCCCTGCCCTGTGTGTGTCTGTACATCACGACCGCGCTGCCCAGCGCCCCCGGCTGACGCAAAGCTGCTCCCAAACCTGGAGGTGCCGGGAGGAGCGTCCTGAAATCCTGGATATTTCCCCGGGGCACAAAGAGCTGCTCTCTGCCCGTGCCTCCTGCTCGGGTCTGGCGCTATAAAAGCTCTGTGCTGCCCTTAGAGAAGCGCCCGGAGAGGGGCAGGTTGGCACCGCTGGTTTTTGGACGACACCTGCCTGTGATTTTAACACGTCTCCTTCCCGGCACGCTCCATCAAGCCCTGGCAAGGATTTCGCAGTGCTCCCTCCCCGGGCAGGTGCAGCCACATCCAGGTCCATGCGGGCTCCCGGAGTTTCTCAGCACGTTCACCGAGTATTGCTGCTCTAAATGCCTCCAGCACAGCGGAGCCCGGCTGCTTCTAATGGGATGCATCTGCGGAGAGGGAGAGTTGCTCATTTAAGATGGGTAATAAGCAAACGATATTTACTGATGAACAGCTAGATGCCTACCAGGTAAGGTATCTCGGATTGCATTAGGGGATGGAGGGCAATTGGGTTTTTTGGATGGTTTGGGGAGTGCTTTTTGTCCTAATATAATTGAAACCTTCCTCTGTAAGCTGCGTGCACACATTTCTCTATTCCTTCCAGCAGCTGTAATAGCGTTCTAGGGCTGGGTTGTTGAATATAACCAGTTTAATTTCCTCTCTGTGTACTGGGAAAAGGGTCATATCCTCAATGCCTGGACTAAGAAGCAGGATAAAAATTGTGATGAGCTTGACAAAGTGTATCAATAATCTCCCTCTCTCTCCCCAATGCCTTTGCCGACAATAGAGGGGAAAGGAAAAAAAAGATGGTCTTGTCTGAATTCACTTGTCCCAAGGATAAGTCATAGAAATATTCTTAATGTAATTCCAGAATAGGTATTGTTATATTTGCATTCACGCCTGGGTGGCAGTTTCTTACCTTAACAGAAGCAGTGTTGCATTTTATCTCAGGGATAATTTGGTACTTCTTTATCTACTCACATTGCATCAACTGATTTTTTAATAGGGTACAAAATAATTCCATTTCTGGTCATGTTTCAGCACACTGCAAATGTTGCTGAAATGGCTTGCAGGAAGCTCTCTGCACAATGAGCACCTTGAATAAGTTTGTGAAAATGCAGTGAGGTGATGCATGGAGTGTGCTGAAGGAGGCAGCTGACTACTTACTGAGAGGTGCACACAGGGCTGGCTGCGTGCTCTCTTCCCCTACCTGAAGTGACAATCATAGAATTAACTGTGCAGGAAATCAAGATTTAGCTTATCTTGCGATAACCAAGGGACAGCTCCAGTCATACCTGAGTAACAATTTACCTGGGGATCTTTGATTCAAGCCCTTGAAGTAGAAACTGTTATTTTAGCTACTAATTGTATTTCAGGTTACTGCTGACATGGACTTTTCACAGGTGTAAATACTTAGCCACAGAGTCAGGCCAGGGGTATCTGCTGAAATGCTTTGAACCATTACCCATGCTGAAAATAAGGCATGGATTAAATGCTTTTATAAATACCTAGCCTTTTTCTTGTCATTGTAGGAATTGTGGAAATGGACCTTCTTTAATTTCCACTCTGTCACACATCTCGTCCTCACCAGCAGTCTGTCACTGTAACACATTAGTCTAAGTTAAAGGTCTTAGACTTAGCAGTCCAAGATCCAGATAGGCTTTTTCACATCCCTTCTGGATAGGCAAGAAGAAAACCAAAGATCTGTAAAGCACCAGTGCCTGTCTTCCTACTAACAGTAAGAGTGAACACAGAACAGAGCACAACTGCAGTGAAACAAAACAAAATCCAAATGTAATTAATGTTATCTTCTTGACATAAACTGGCAAATGCAAGGGCTGAAATGTCATCCCTAATTCACTGCTCTTCATGTCGAAATTGCCTTTCTCTAATGGCTTTTGCAGCCCCTGCCTCTCCTAATGCTGGGTAATTGATCTCGAGGCCTGGCAGGAGCTGGGCCCAGTGCACTGGGTGGCCTTGGGGAGTTCTCTGTTACAGACAGACTTTAGTTCATTAGAGTGGTGCTGGGGAATGTTTGCCCAGTGACAGCACTTGTTATGGAGGGTAACCACTGTCACTGACCTGCAGGATTTGTTAGCCTCCTGGAAAATGAGATGAAGACCTTCTTGTCGTGGTGATTTGCGTCTGATCTGTTAGTTTTGCATAACTCTTGTGTCCTTTAAGCCCAGAGATCCTGGGCTGACTGCTGAGCCAGCCACACTGAGAGCTCTTGCCTCTCCACTGCACCCTGGGGGGAAGGCTGTTGGTGTCCTACAAGTGGAGCTGTTTGATTCCGAGTTTGCCATCTTACCTCCCCTCTTGTCATTGGTGAAATTTCTTCAGAAAAGAAAAGGGGAGAGTGGGGTGATGGTTCCCTGATTTTTTAAATGCAAGTTTTTTATGTCTTGAGCCAGCAGCTGAGTTCCTGGGCCAAAATAAACCACTGCATACCACGGGCCCATTTGCAACAGCTGTTGGGCACATCTCTACCCCAGTGTGCATATAAATCACTTTTGAAGTGGGCCATTGACTCTTTTTTTCCTTTTTTCCCAAAGGAGAACCAGGCAATACCTTGTGAATTTGTGTGTCTGGGAGTTAGGACTGTACTCCTCACAGTAATACCCAGGGTACAGTGCTCATAGTCTCAGTATGGCAGAAGCAAAAGAGTCACCTTAATCCTTCTGGTAAAATGTGGTTTGGGGTTTTTTTTAACTTCCCAATTAGAAGTCTGTTCAAAATCTCACTCACCCCATGGTTAGACTTAGTAATGTCTTTATTTAAATATAGTTCTGGACATTGTCTTATCTGGCTGTAACTTCTCCTGGTTTTGTCTTTAACACAAATGGCTTTGAGCTCATAGCACCTAAATACTACTTCAGTAGGGAAATTTTTATGATTTTTTAAAAAAATCATTATGTTTTATGTGCTTGTTCTTTAGGAAACACTATGAGATGTAAAAGTGAGAAGTTTATGTGCTTAAATTATGGTAAATCATATATAAGTGACTTTGGCTTTAGGGAGTAAAGATGAACTGCAGAAAAATCACCTCCTTGAATGGCTAGCATACAGAAACCTCACATCATGAATCTGATGTTAATGAAATAACCTTATTTGATTTATCTGCAACTTTAAGAAATGCCCACATAGAAACTTTCCTGCATGTGAACTGTCATATTGTAGAACCACTTTTTAGCAAAACCTTTACATTTAAATTAAAGAATGGCAAATCTGGTCACTCACAGGATGACTTCAGTGTTTTTAATGGGCAAGCCTTTGAAGTGCTCTTCATTGAGACTGGTGATGGGCAGCCACTTGAGACTGTTTGTAAGAGAGACATGTAATAGAACTTTATAATATCAAACCTCACAGCTTTCTTTTAATTCAAAAGAGGTAGAGGCAGATTAAAGAAAGACTGGAAGGCTGTAAATCTCCTGCCACCAGTCACATCACCTGCCATTAAGATCGTATCACCTGTTATTGAGATGGTGTTCTAGTTGGGAGCTTTTTTAATTTCCATAAGATTAGTGAAATGTTTTGGAAATTAGGCTTTTGCTGGCACTGGTTTCCTCGTGGAGAATCATCTAATTTAAAAAGCTGGCCCTGTAAGAAAATGAATTCTACTGGGCATTTCTGATCCTTCTGCCCTCAGAGAACTTGGCTGCTTTGGGTTTCTGGGGGTGGCTTTTTGCTTTGGGGTTTTTTTTGTGGGTTGGGATTTTGGTTGTTCATGGTTTTTTTGGTTGGCTGGGTTTTTTTTTTTAATACATAAAATGCAAAATCTAACCAGAGTGGCTAGGGAAAAGGAAAGTGTTAATAGGCAAGATGTATTTCATTGCAATAAAAGAACATTTTCAAATTAAGGTTTTAAAAGTTGCCTACAGATTTTGGAGGTGAAGCCTCACTGAGAAAAGAAAATGAGTGGGGATTGGAGTGGTGCTGTGTAAAGATGCTTGAAGGAGCAGAAAATACAGGTATGCAATAAAGCAACAGCAGAGCCACTTTTTTGCCTCAGTGCACTGCATTTCTCACTGAGGATCAGTCACACTGAGTAGGAAATGCAGAGAAATTCTACTTGGGCCATGGGCAAACTCCTGCAGTGCTCAGTCAATCTTGTTCCCTTTCCTGGGGTTACTGGAATGAGTGACCTGAATTTAATACAAATGTGATTCTTCCTTTTTTTTTTTTTAATTTCTAATAGATAGAACATAGATAATGTAGGGCATATTGCTGGTTTTATTGCAAGCCATTTACATTGGTATTTGTTCATCAATGGTGTTATTTACTCTGCATTATTTAATGCAGCCTCAAAACTCAAAAACCCAGGCGGTCTTACAGGCAATATTACAAAAAAAATATAGTGCTGTGAAATAATGACTTGCTTCTTTTACACAAGAATTTGTGTGTTACAGAGCTTTTTTCTTTTTATCAAAATTGAAGACAAAGTAGAATTTCCTGAGAATTATGCAAAACCAGATGAAACAAGCTGCATTATGATCCGTCAAGAAATGCCATTTGTAAAGTGAAACTAGGTCAGCAAGTTATCTTTTGATTTAAAAGCCGTGCCTGACTTGATCAGGGAAATTAACCCTTTGCAAGAGTACAAAAAGTGCATTCAGCACAGGCTCTCCAGGATGTTCAGTATAAAGTATTTTCCATTTGATGCGGTATTGCTGTTACTGTGCAAATGTAAGTTGATGGAACGAGGGTTCTGTGCAATTATCTTTCAGTCAGATTCTGGTTTCATGTGTCCACTTGGTGCTTATTTGGATTGAGAAGAATTACATTTGTTGGCAGCTGCTTCTTCCCACTCCTTGCTAATGTCTCACTGTTTTTACTCCATGTTGCAGTATGAATATATAAACTGGTTCTTGGAGCTGTTTTGGGTGTTTTGGCTGTAGCTGTAAAATACATATATATATATATGATGACAAGTAGAGGTGAGCTGTATGTAAAATCTTCATCGATGTTCTGATGCAAACAGCATTTTTAACTCATTGATTCTTTAACCCTTCATACACTGACAGTGATGAAAATACATAAATACCTTGCTGACTCAGTCTTGCACAACTCTGTCTGTACCAGTCTATCAGAACAGAAGTATTGCATTTGTAACCATTTCCAGAATGGAGTTAATAACAGATCTTACCTGAAAGTTCATTTGCTTCTGTCCAGTACCAGCTCTTTGATTGCCTCACAGGATGATGTTCTAATGGTGCTTTGCTCAAATGCTCTTCACATATTGTGTGCTTTGGCACAGAACAAAACATCATTTGTGGGTTTAGAAATGAAACCTCTGAAATAATTTGCTTGAAATATTCCCTTTTAAAGTGCTGCATCATTCAGTACTTAGCATTTCTTAGAAGCTGCTCACTCAGACAGCTCTGTGGTTCTCCTTCAGGATATTGTCAACATTCCTGTTAATCACTGGTGTACATTATCTGTAGTTTGCTGGCTTTTGTTTAAGGCTGTTGGTTTTTTTTAATTTGGAGTGATTTTTTGACTGGTTTATATTATTCTCTTATTTATATAACTTTCCAATGAAGCTGTTGCAGAATCAGAGTAAACCTGCCCTTATGAAACTATGCATGTACAAGGCAGGCTATATATGTATTGTCTTAGAGGAGAAACATGCACTTAATGGATTTAAGAACTCCTGTCTCACAGTAGCTTTGCATATTTGAGCATTTCTCTTCTTTCATTCTGTTGTTCATTTCTCCAGTTTTTCCTCTGTAGAGAAGGTTTTTGCATCTGTGTGTGGAATTAGCTTTATTTCAAGAGGGCTTTATGCCCAGGTGACCCTTCCCTCTGAAGTGGGGACCCAACCTTTCCTTCACTGGACTCTGCTCCATTCATGAGCTGCCCTGAGGAAGGGGCACTGCATCCCCCAGGACAGCTGATGGTGGAACCACACCCCTCATGTTGTCCTGTGTGTGGACACTGCACAGCAGGTTTAGTATCAGCACAGTTCTCTCTCTCACTAGTTTGTGTCCAAGTCTCTGTGGAACTCAATACAAAGCAGAACTGACCTAGGAATTTGCAATAAAGTCCTACAGACTGGTGGAAAAGGTAGTGGACCACCCTATTTCTGTCTGTTCTGTCCTAACCTGCCTTCCTCTGGTATAGGAAATAAAAGAATTAAACCAACAGCATGTGCATTCTGCTCTTCTGTAAATATCATTTTGAAGAGCAGGACTGTTAACCCTTCCTTGCAAGGGACTTGCAGAAAGTCCCAGTACCAGCCAGGAGCCAAGCTGCCCCTGGAACCTGAACATACCAGCCTTCTGCTCTCTGCAAAGCATTTTAAGAAGCAGTTAAGCCACCTAAATGCTAAATTTGAGAATCAAGTCCCATTACACAATCCAGTGGTCTCGTAGAAATCAATGGGAACTTTTCTCTTTGCTTGATTTTATTGTCTTTGCTAGACATAAGATGCTAAGTGGATAATTGCAGATTTGTTTAAGGGGTATCTTGCCTCCAAAAAACTAGCAGTGATCCCATGCCAGACTTCTAATTAACTTGATTATTAAAGGCATGGGGACAGACTGAGTGGGACAGCTGATCTCAGAAAAGGGGCACGTATGTCCTCAGGGGCTGCAACAGGTGACCTGTCACAGCCTCTGTTCTAAGCAAGCTAAAACCCATGAGGGACCTGCTGTGAGCAGAGGTCTCAGGCCACTGTATGGCACTAGACATAAAAACAAAGATTCTCAGGATCAATTCTTGCCAGAAATGTTGAATTGATAAGAATTATGTTTATTTGTCCAGTATTTAGTTAGTGCTTTTCCAGCAGGACTCCCAGTGGCTTTAGTGTCCACACGCAACACAAATAGGTTGCTTTTAGTGTTTGTAATAAACTCAAATACAGTCCACAAAACAGCAGATGTGCTCCATGATACCTTGGGCTTGAAGGAAGATCCAAGTTACCACGTGCATAAAGGACCCACATCACCTTTCCTTATGAGAGAGTGAATTTAACATGTTAGTTTACTTTTTATTGTCCATCATCACTGTGTATTTTCTGTATGAATGAAGTAGCCAGGAGAAAATTTGATGATTCACCTCCATGTTTCTTTGGTCAAAAGTCTTTAATTAAATTGGAATTAAATTGCTGGAGTTCCAGCAACTATAAAATGTAATTATGCTATTTAGTTCTTTGTTCTATCATGATTTTAATCCAACTTAGGGCTGTGCTTTCAAAAAAAAAAGGGGGAAAAAAAGGTCAGTCCTCACCCCTTTCCTGCACTAGGTAGTTGTTTTATCTTCATCTCTGGGAGCAGCACTGCCAACACTGTATTCCAAGCCACTGAGAGGAAATGATCCGAGCTGGAAATGCATCCATTATTGCTGGGTTAATACAAACACATTAGTTCCTTCCTTCAGAGTTCTCTGATGCAGCCATCCTGCTCATCCATGGGAAGCCTGCCTAAAGGGAAAGGCAGACAGGAGGAGGTGGGAGCAGCCAGGGGGATGGCAGGACTGGCTTCTGCCTCTGCCACTTGGCACCTGCCAGGCCTCTTCAATCATCCCCTAAGTGCTGGGATCTTGCTGCATCAAGAGTACCAGCCAGGTCCCAGTTAATTGGTGGTGCTCTGCCCCTCAGTATCTTTAGAATCACTCCAAGGGGTCTGGGAAGCCACTGGAAGGTTTTTCGGACGCCACTCATCCCTGCCAATTCCATATGACTGGCATGGAATCCTGTTGGCAGTACCAGTGGTCAGGCAGATAGTTGTGACCATTTTTGATATGAAGGTTTTCAGTGTGAGTGGGGTTTAGCTTATATTAGCAAAAGTGCTGTTTGATTAAAAAATAGGCAGGCAGTAGGGTTTGTTGACAATGATGAGAGGCAACTCATCTTAAAAAATAACATATAAAAAAAAGATCTGTGGACTGTCACCGACAATGGTTTACGATCTGACCTCTTAGCTTGTCTCCCAACAGCATTTTTGCATGATTTCTGCAAGGTAAAGGGTAGCTCTTCTTTTACTCTTTGTCGCCACTTGCATATCCCTTCCCTTTCAGCTTTCTGGTTAAGCAACAGTGGCTGCTGTTTCCTCCAGCCTCTATAATTACAGCATGGTTGCTGCTGAGGGCATTGCCATTATTTGTGAGATTACACCTGCCTTTTCTTAGGGAATGAATCATCCTTAAGTGACAGTTTGACTGCTGATTATGCTGGAATTGAGGAGGGCTTAAGCAGCAGGCTCCCATTTCACCTTGTGCAACTCCAGACAATGTGCCATCAGTGTCAGCACTCCCGAGGTGCTTCCTCCTGTGCCTTGTAACAGGATTCTGCTACACAATCCACCGAGGCAAGAGCTGCTGCTCCTGCCACTCTATATGGAGGAGAGCAGGCAGGCTCAATAATTGATAGGAGCAGGACCAGCAGCACCCCTGCACACCTGAGACAGGCTGGGCAGCTGCTGCATGGCTGGCTTTCCCCTCCTGGGAAGAGGCAGGGGTTTAGCCAGAATGATTCTCAGCTTGGGAAAGAAATACTTCACTGGCTGACTGAAGAGCAGAGCTGGGGAGCCAAAGTGGTTGTACATGCTCTTCAGTGCGAGTTACCAGTCTGATACTGTTATCTCGTCACTAGCTGATCTAAAAAGATGATATAATCTAAATACGTTTACATTAAAGGGGGGAAACTGCCAAGAGCTGAATTGTGAGGCAGATGCGTTGCCACATCCCATGGGCCCGTGTGAGAGGTGGAAAATCAGGGGGAATCGTGTTCTGGGGTTGTTCCCTGTATGCTCACCCTCACCAGCTGCCTCCCAAGACAAGAAATTGCATATTCTCTGAATTTATGAACGATGTTATCAACTGTTTGTCAATCTTTCATTGCCACCAGTGTTGCTAGTTCTGGATGCAGGGCAGAATTTCCCTTAGCTGTGTATTAGATAAGACAGTGGGGATTAGGGGGTATGCCTGTTAATGGGATGGGACAGATCATGGTTTCCTCACAGCACCTGAAATTGTAACTTGGTTTGTGCCTGCCTTAGAAATGCATGAAATGCAAACTCTTCCTCTGCTCTTATGTTCTTTGGTGCAGTGTGTGGATTTTCTAGGTGTCCCTAAAGTGAATTAAACCGGTGTAAATTCAGTCCCACCACAGCCATTTAGAGTGCCAGTGAGTGCTTGTGAGCTCTTCTTTCAGGTTCAGTGAGCTCTGTTTTAGTGAGTTATTTCAAATTGTGTGGTAGCACAGGGAGAGCTGAACAGTTTTCCTGCTGTTCAGAGCAGGCACTATCCAATTATCCGTGTTCCTGACCAGTTTGGAGCCTTTGCCAGTGACCACAGTACAAAGTCATGGTTAGCAAAAAGAGTTAATAACTAAGTACTTAACTTTTATTGTTAAACTGGTTCTCTCCAGTAGAGGAATTCTTCAAGTTAAAAGGCATTTTTCTTTGTCTGGTTGTTATTTATAGTTCTTTAGCCTATACCTTACTTTTTGGATATAATTTTGTTTCTGGTCTAGTCATTCCCCACTGGAGAAGTATTTCAACAAGCTGGGGTTTTTTTCTCCTGGATTTTCCCATTAGCAATATCTTCTTTATTGATAGGTTTGTCTTTAGGATATTTCAGTTATTTTACAGCTTTCTGAGTCAAAAGGAGCTCATACACAAACGGCATCTTTAATGTTTTCCTGTCAGATCTGAGTTTCCTTCCAAAAGGTTGAAAAATAATTCTTTGCAGTTGTTTTCAATATTTCTCTAGTACAATGACACATTTTGTTTTTTGACAGGATTGCACATTCTTCACTCGGAAGGAAATCCTTCGGTAAGTACATTGTATTACATTTCTCCTTCGTGATTCACGTGGAAGGGACTAAATCTTTTTAGATGGCTTGTGAGGAAACCAAATAAAGCCACTTATTTTGCATGTGTAGGATGTGACTTAAGATATACTTCTACTGTGTAATTGTTATAGGGAGAGGGATGGTGGTCAGCCTAAGGTCACAGACTTTTCTAGGGACGAGCCCGTGAGTTTGCATGGAAGGGAGTTGCTGCTTCTCTGCTCAGCTCTACCCACGATGGCACATCCTTCAGTCAGTGCAGCTTCTGGGGTGGACTGAAGTGAGGGCAGAGCTGGTGGAGCTTAAACTGCAGAGCCCTGAGCATGTTTCAGTGCAGACTTTGCCCCCCAGAAAGCCACAAAGATTGGGGTCACTGTTTGCAAGAGAAGGGCCTTGGGGTTGGTTTTAGTAGTGCTGGATTGACCCAAACTGAAGCAATTTCTGCTCATGTGTATGCTGACTTCTTGCCATGGATTCTTAATCTTCTAACCATTCATGTTAAGGACCTGTGAAAGAATGACACAGATCCTGCCCTGTTGTTTTTCCTGGGGATTTTTGTCCCATTAGAGGGGAAGAATAAACCCAGAGTATGTATCTTACCCTAGGAACTCATAATGCTTCGGGTTCTCAAATTTGAATAGCTTCTCAGACATGAGAAAATGTGTTTCCAGAAACACTGGGAGCAGCTCTGACATCAAAAGTGGACATGGTGTCTGAGGTGGTGTTTCAGATGGTTTCTTGCATGCCTTGGTCTCATCACTCGTGGAGAAACGATGCCCTCACTGCTCAGCAGAGCTCAGATATTGACCCCAAATGCCAGGTCCCTCTAATGCCACTGCTGCACCTTAAAACCCACTCATGTGGCTGCAGTACGTTTTTGGGAAGGCTGATGTGTGACAGCTGGCCCAAAGATAAGCCTGGCTTAGTGCAGGCTGGCTCCAGCAGAGACAGGGTGTTCTCAGAGCAGGTCGGGGCTTCCCAGGAGGGAATTACCATGGCAGGGGTGGAACTGCTTTAGCTCTGAACCTCGGGGAATGATGCGTAATCAGTAGTTAGAAACAAGTTTCATGCTGTGGTTGTGGTAATCTGAAAAGGTCATGCATCTTAAATAAAAATGAGTGGTCATTTTATGTTGTCAGGGCTGCAACAGTGTTAATTCTGCTTGAGAACACGGAATTTGGCAGGAACAGAAGCTGTTGGCCATCACAAGTTTTTCACAGAAACAGCTGTGCGCCCAAAATAACAGGGGCTTTGTGGTTTAGATGTTGGAAGTTGATATTTTGGTGATATTTCTGTGCCATCATTAGTGACAGCATTTGGGTATGGAATAAAAGATGTCCCCATGTAGCCACAAGATCTCACTTACCTTGTACAGCCAGAGGCAAAAAAAATCCCAAATGGTTTTATTTCCTGTATAAAAGAGGCTTTTTGCCACCCTCTCAGTCTTAAAATTCAACAAGTACTTTTCTGCTGCTTCACAGGGCCACCTTAATACACAACTTCTGAAATAGGTTTGTTTGGATTGGATAAACTGAAAAAAAATTGCTTCATTTTTCTAAAATTTTATTAACTCAGATCTGTTAAAGCTTTATAAACAGTCAATTACTTGTATTTGTACTGTGTTCCTGTGAGGGGAAATGATTATTAATTAAGGTTTTGACTTATTGCATAAGTTAAGGTTCTCTTTGTCACTTTGAGTGACTGCTCTGTTCTGAGAATTGTGGGTGAAGGGATTTGTAAAGTGGGATACTGTGCCATCCTGCTCTTAGGAGTAACTTCTTTTTCTCCTGTGGGATGATCTCTAAGGAAATATTGGCATGAACCTGAAAGAATCGTTGATTTCCACTGCAGGAAGAAAAGTGATTGATTTTGGTACTTGCACACCTCAAATACATCTGGAGAAAAATCTGTGGACAACTAAACATAAAACATGTGCAGTACAGGCCCAGTTTAAAGAATGTGACATAAATGTGACCATTTTCACAACAAGACTATCAGACTGGTGGGGGGAGAATGGGCTCAGAACTGTAAAATGCTGACAAAAGAAAGGAAGTAAGAAATGAAACTTCTCTACTGAAGCTGTGATTAGGAAACTGCTCAATCTGAATAGGCAAACTATTTTTTTATCCAGAAAACATTTTCAAAGTGTAAATCTGAACCCTCACGTGCAACTGAGAAAGTACAGAAAGTGTCCTTTGGGAAATGCACGGCAGATTTCAAGAACAGATATTCCAAAGGAATGGAATTAAAAAATGCCATTGCACGGCAGGCAGGGAGGGATTTACAGGATTGCAAAACCTGGCTCTGAAATGAAGAGTCAGCAGGTTCTGTTCTCTTTTTCTGGCTTGCAGTGGGTAAAACATACTTGTAGAGGATGAGTTTGCAATGTGCAGCTTTGACAAGCAGGTAAGAACTGGCTGAAAGGAAGAGGTATTTCTGCATGGAATTTCATACAACATTCCCAGGCATCCTTCAGTTTTCCTTGACTCATGAGACTGAGGTAAAACCTAATGGTGAGGTTTGATATCAGGGCACTGAAGGCAGTAAAAATAAATGACCTGGATTGGCAAATATTTTTAAATAACAGTGTTTTGGGGTTGATTTTTGGTGTATGCCATATCCAAAATCTGAGACTGTATTGCCACCACTGTGATCAGTCTGTGTTACCCACACTTAACATTTTTGTGCCTTTTAAATGTGAGGATGATTCTTCCTTTGTCTTGTCAGTTCAGATGGAATACAAATTCCTGTCTAAGGGATGGAGTAGAATCAAGAAGTGTCTCTACATGTCTGAGGTGAAGTTTTACTGAGCAGGAATAAAAGGGGTTATGATCCTCTAGTTAATGAGCATTTACTGGTTTAGCACATCCCCATCTCAGTGAAGGGGGGAACTAAGTTCTCTTGGGAATTTATTTATGCCCTGTAGTGGGGTGTTAGATTGACTTACACACCAACTTCAGCCTGCAGGGCTTTGGTGTCAGCATCAACTAAGTCAACAAAAACACAGGCTGTGGTCAGAGGGCTTGAGGACACAGTCTATTGATTGGTAATCTGAGTGCAGATAATTTGCAAATTATTAGGAAATAGTAGAACTTATGAATTTAAAGTGAAGAAGGAATTAACACAGAATACTGAAAATGGATCTAGGAAAAGAATAAAGTAAGTTAGCCTGCAGCAGAGGCAAGTGTGCCTGTTGGAAATGGAGAACAGAACCCATAGCTTCTGGTGTTTGGTAGGTATTTATCACCAGAAAACCCCTCAGGAAACACCTGTGCTCTATGGAAGGGTGCAGAGCACACTGGTAGACAGTTCAGCAGTGCCCAGAATACAATACATGCTCAGAGGCAGCTCCTGTGCATTTGTTAAAAGCAACTCTTCCTTTGAGTGGCTGCTCTTGTAAGAGAAAAGAAGCAGGTACAGCATATTTTTATTTTGGTAAGGGGTTTTACATATTCCACTTGTGTAAGGGCACTCACCTCTTGGTTAAGGTACTGCTGAACATAGAAAATTGGTGAGACTGCTGAGAAACTGCAGGTGAAGAGAGTTGCAGACAGTGTGAAGATCAAGCTTTTCACCAGTGCTCAATATATTAGAGACATTATTAGATTCAAAGTGAGCAGAAGGAAATTTGCACACTCAAGTGCTAAGAGAAAAATTTGCAAGTGCAGAAATGTAACCAAAAAAGTGGGGCAGAGAGATAGTGATCTTAACAAAGTGAGCATAATTTTAACAAACACACACCACCCCCCCTTGCAGCGCTCTTGCAAAAAAGGAAAATGTATTTCTCCGATGCATTGGACCCAACATTGTTTATAAAATGTGAGAATTCCATTCCAAGCCAGCAGCGTTGGGACCTCTGTAGGAATAGACTGCCCAGTTTTGGGCATTACCTGTCAAAGAAAGATTTGTTGGACTGGGAAACATCCCATAGAGAGAAACACGACTGAGAAGCAAAAATGACATGTGAAGGGAGGTTGGAAAACCGCTTTATTCACAGCGATGGATCTCGTTGTATAACGTGCCTCTCTTGCCATGTAAATGGGAACAAATGGCTGAGCTGGCTCTTAAAAGGCAGGATTTTTCTCCCTCAGTTTTGCAAATCTGATTTTGCAGCAGACAAGCTTTTACTCCAGTAATAATGGTTCTCTGCTGGCCAGCCCTTGTGTTTCTGTTTCTCCCTGCAGACAGGCACAACTTGGCAAATCCCCAGGCACTCAAAGGCAGGTGTTTTGGGGGGTCTGGCTGAGCCACAAAGCACAAAACCTCTAAATTAAAGTTGTATCACTTGAACCTGACTTAACCAAGCTGGGCAACTACCAGGAGAATATGGCACTGACCCTGCTGGGCACCATCTGGGCAGTCAGCAAGCCCTGGCACCTCTCTGAACCTTCCTGTAGGGGAAAATTAATGATTCTGTCCCGTTCCCTTCTCTGCTGTTTCTTGGCATGTCTCTGACGGGTGAAAGGGGAGGTGCAGAGGAGCTCTTTGAGCCAGCCCAGCTCTGTGCTGGGTTTTAAATCTGAAACCTGCCTGAGATTAAGCACTGGTTTCCTCCAACTGTGGAAAGCCTTCCTTTTAAGGGAGCAAATGCAGCAAACTGCTTGAGGTGCAGCTCCTTGGGGAACAAGTGGCTGTGCAGATGGAGGGAGGGCTTAGGACACAGCTCCTGGTTTTCTTTTAAAAAATGTGGGGTTCATATGCAGAAAGGGGAAATTCCCATATTGTCAGTTTTGGGGGAAAAAGCTTTTGGCCAACAGAATATTGTTTGAGGGAACTCTACTCCTGGGAATGTTCCTGAGTTTTAGGCAAGAAACCACATAGGGGAAGAACACGGGTCCTGAAGAGCTGCTGTTGATCTTCTTGTTAATTATGTTAGCGTTTTTGTAGTTCATAATGTTTCTGTATCCTCTGTGAATGAAGGAAAAAGAAAAACAAAGGCTTCCAGACAGTTCCTGCATCTCTGTACCATAAACCCTTCCTTTATTGTATTTCAGTGAGATTGTCCCCACCTTGCCAAGGCTCACGTGAGGACAGGGTCGCTGTCGGTGTGGATCTCAGTGGGCTCTGGATATTCCTGTGCTGTGGCCAGCCCTGGGCTCCCAGCACAGGGAAGAAGGAACAGGGAGCTGCTGCAGAGTCTGGCAAAGAGCCCTGAGGAGGGTTCAGGAGAGTCTTTCATGTGAGGAGAGGCTGGGAGAGCTGGGAGCTGCAGGGTGCAAAGGACACACAGACAGGGCGAGGGGCAGTGGGACAGACTGACACACAGGAGCTTCTGGCTCCACAGAGGGAAGCCACTTTAATTTTGGGTATTTGTTTTCTTCCTGTGAGGGTGACCAAGCACTGGCACAGGCTGCCCAGAGAGGTTGTGGAATATCCATCGTTGGAGGTGCTCAAAAATCATCTGGCCATGGTCCTGGGCAGCCTGCTGTGGGTGCCCTGCTTGGCAGGGCATCTCCAGCAGCTCCTCACAGCCTCAGGCATTCTGTGATTCTCTGAGTCACCAGCAGAAAAGAGGGCTGTGAGCAGGGTTTGAGTGGTGATTCAAGAAAAGAAAAACATTATAAATTGCTTTTATCTATACTCACTGTGCATCATGTAGTTCTGGGAACAGCAGAGTACGTGCTTTGAAAGTCAAAGCCTTCCCGAGTATGGCTAGATCTTTTAGGAGAAATGTATTCCTATAAATTATCTGCCAAAAGCATTTCTCATAATATCTTTTTGATTTTACTGCAGATGATTTGGGAGGATATTTATCTCCTATCCTCTTGAATTATTTGTGCTGTTTCATTTTGCATTGCAGAGATGACTAAACACTTGACATGTTAACTAAAAATTGGCTGATAACGAAAAACTATCAGAAAGCTCATTTATCCAGGTTTTTTTATCCTATTGTGCTGCCTTTTGATAAATCTGATTTCTGTGTCCAGTTACTGTATTTTATTGATATAATGAAAATAACTGGAAAGCAGGAAAGGGACAAGGCATATTAGTAACAGAATTCCTTCACCTTTCAACTCTCCCTGCTTGTGTTTCTCACTGTTCTTTGTTCTTTATCTGTTTGTGGAAGTGGGGCAATTTAGTGAGTCGTGGTTTCACTTTCTGTCTGAAATTCCTGCTATCAAGTTTCCTGTCATTTTGGTTTCAGCTTCACAGGGTAGACCCCTTTCTGTAATAGAGTGTTCTAACCTTTTGCAGTCCTTGGAGGCAATAATTCCCTGAGGACTTAGTGCAGCACCGAGATTTATTTAACTGTTGTTGCAAAAACAGTTTGTGCCAGCATGGCATATATCTGAGACGCTGAATGTGTTTTCCTTATCAGTTGCTGACAGCCCCAAAGGCCCCTCCTCCTCCTCAGTTCCTCAGCCCCCTGTTAAAGAACCTCCTTTTTGAGCTCAGGCTGCTTTTCCTCCCTGTGTGGCAGAGCTGGGGATGGAGCTGTGCCTGGAGCTGTCCCCAGCTGTGCAGTCACACATCTGTCCCTCTGTGTGAAGGCTCTGTAGGACAGCGGAGTGTGCTCTGGCACCAGGGCATGGCCACAGCCTTGGAGCAGGGCTGTAGGTCAGTTCCCATCAGTGCATTCTGCCCTGCAGCCTCTGCCATCCCATCTCAGGTGCTGTTGCCTCTTTTACTTCCAGTCATCTCAGTCCCCAGGGCCTCCGAAGGGCTAATTGCTCGGACCTCTCTGTTTCCAGGGCTCTGGGTTCTTTGTCAGTGCTCCTGCTGGTCTCTCAGGTGGTGAATTCTTCCCTGTATATTACAGGAAATCCTTCTCCAGCTGTTCTGTTCAGCCCTGGCATCTGGACAGCTTTGATTGTGCTGAAGAGCCCAAAGTGCAGCCGAGCACTTCTGTGGTCCTGCTGCTGGCACAGGCTGTTCCACCCTGCACAGGCACTCTCTGCTCAGCTCCTGTGAGCCCCTGGAGGGACAGTCCACCAGCACTCACTGCCTGCTTTCATTGCTGCACTCAGGCCATTTTGCTGTTTCTTTTCTGTGAACGTGCAGGGCAATCGAAAATTTACTCTCTGAGGTGGTCTTGACCGTAATGTTAAAGCCTTTGAATGCATTCCTGTTATTTAGGAATAAATAGGATGTATATTGCTGAATAAAAATGTTTTCCCCTTACAGCATAAATCAGGTGATTGTTGCTGCGAAGGCAAGACCAGAACTGGGGGAGATGCTTGTTGTTTCTAAAGGCCACTTTAAAGCCTCTACTTATTTCTAATCAATGAGCCATTACAGGCTTTTATCTTTTGTTTTCAGCAGTCCTTCAGAGCAGAGTTCCTATTACAAAGGCAGCCCAGCCAGCTGTAATGTGTTGTCACTACATTTAATGGTGGAGATGTATGGATACCAAGCCAAGGAAGAGCTGCTCTGTGTTTCAACACACCCCTGGTGACCTTGGGGACACTCTGGCTTCCTCTCAAAGCTCAATAGCGAATTAAAATGCTCTCTGCAGGACGTAAGCTTAGAAATCTCTTTTTTCAGGTCTCCTCAGGTATAGCTGAAGGCTCAGTTACAAGTTTGGGGACACCAAACTGTGTCTAGCAAATACCCACAGAGAGTCACCCTTGCTGACTCCAGGGTGCTACACCCTTGGGAAGTGGGGACAGACTCTGAGCCACCTTTTTTGCCATGTGAAATACCCCAAGCGGTAGAAGGAAAGTTGGCATCAACCAGCAGTATTCTGTGGGGGCAGCACTGTGTTGTGGGGTTCTTTTCTGAACACAGCTCTTTTTCGTTTTGCTGGTTGATGGACAGCTGAGTTGATTCTGAAACTACTGCTGTCTGCAGGGCTAAGTCTTGTTCTGCCCTTACTTAGTGGATTCATTTAATAGAAGAATTAACCCCCCATTTTCTTGCACTGCTGTTGCAACTGCTCCTGTTACCTCAAGGAGCTGACTGAAAACTTCTGTATTTCCAACCACAGCAGTTCCCTGAACCTCACTGCAGATTTTTAAGTGCTGCTGCTTATGCAAGGGATGTGAGTGGGTGGTGGGCTTCGAATTTCTGCCAGGGCAGATCAGTGTTTACACTGGATTTCAGTGACAGAATCACAGCGTTAATCCTTGAATGTACTACATGAAGCTTAAGCATATACCAGTACCTGTGGGGACAAATTAAATTTGCCATTACATTTATCACTACATTCCCTCCCACTCCCAGGGAAGACACTGCAATTTTTCCTCTTCTTCTTCCATGCAGAGTAAATGAGGCATCCTGGTGACAAAGAGAGCACATCCAGGAATGGGAAAATGCTTCTGCATGCATCAGGAAGAATCTTCCAGAGCAAACACAGCTGCAGGATCTGTAGTAGTCACTCCTGCAAAGACAGTGAGGCTGGTTGCAGATCTTGGGTTCTGAATGTACATGATGGTCTGTGCATGGTAAAGGCAGCCTTTCCAAGTCTGTGCACATTCAGAGAGCACTGGAAAACCTTCTATTGCTGCCCTGACAGGACACAAACTTTGCTTGTGCCAAAGCAGCTCTGGGCTGATTTCAGATATGCTGCTTGTGAGGCCATGCTGAGTGGAAGCACAAAAAGCCTTTCCTCTCCAGGGCACAACTGCTCTGATGTGTCCAGCTGCCTGGGAGCCTTCTGCTTCCACAGGGACAGGAGAAACATCAGAGGCTTTACCAGAGATTTGTTTCTCTTCTATTTGCAGTTCATAATTAACGGCATTGAGAGATGTGTCAGAATAGTCGGTGATCAGAGCAGCGTTTGGGAAAGGATTCCTGGGTCTGACTCAGGGCTTTGTCACAGTGCACAGCAGCACAAGATGGATTGCTTAAAGGCAGGAGGATTGGGGTGTAAATAACCCCGTGTCTGCTGAGCTTTACGGTGTGTTACAGCACAGTTGATCAGAAAGGCAGTTTCCTTGCCAGAAAGTGAGTATTCACCTGGTGTAAGAGAAGTTATTCAAGTAAACAGGAGTGTTGTTGGGACTCCTTTGAAAAGGCCTTCTTGGAATCCTGTTAGGAGGCAGAGGAATTTTTTTCTGCTATTTTTTCAACCTGTTTTCTACAAAATTTCCAGCATTTGATATGCTGGAAATCCAGTCTGTCATAAAACAGTGAGTTGTGTCCCTGAAGAACCTTCCAGCATAAAGCATTCCCTTTCAATGGGAAAAGGTGTTTCTGGTTTTTGTTGTTATTCATTTGGTGGGGGGCTTTTGTTTGTTTTTGTGTTTTATTACAAAGGATAGTGGAGCAGATGCAACATGTTGGGTTTGGAACCGAAGCTGGAGGAATCTTAAGGCCTTTTTCACTGTGTGTCAGCTGCTCATGCCATGTGATAGGGCTGTTGCAAACAGAGGTGCAGGATCCTTGCAGGTAAAAGCCTGTGGAAGAGTATTTTATTGCTGTAATTTAGTTTGCAGGAGTCACATCACAGCCACTTCCTCCAGGCTCATTTGGATGCTTTAGTGTGGCACCCACTCAGGTGGAAAGCTCTTATACCTACCCATCTTTGACTGATTTGGTGAATTAGTGGAAGAGTTAACTGGGAGAAACACAGGATGTCAGAGCTGCCTCAAACCTGCTGCTGATTGCCTGCACATTTCTGTGTGCAGCAGCTGCCTGCCAGCTAATTCTAGCAGAGCCCAGCCTAGAACTGAAAAACCACATTCTTCTTCAAGCTGCTGAAGAGATGGATGAGCTGCAGTATAAACAGGTTATTGCAATTTCTGTGGACAAGATGGAATTCTGTGAGCAAGAAATGACGGGTTTATTTTGTGCTGGTGTTGCCTGTTCCAGAAACAACCCTGTGTCCTGGGAAAAGGAATATCAGTAAGCAGCTCTCCCCTCTCTTGGCTCTCTGTCTCAGCAGGATTGTTGCTTCACAGCAGGTGGGATGTGGGACACAGCAGCACGACCCCACAGGGCTGGGTTTGGGGTTAGAATGATACTGCTTGCTCTGTAGGTATTGCTCCACAATTTCTCCCTCGATTGGGTGAGCATCATAAGAAGCCTCAGGATTGCCATCAAAGTAATCCTGAGTTCCAGATCACCTGAGTCGTAGTGGTGACAGTGAAGAGCTTTTCTGTGTAGCTGTAATAAGGACTTTTTATTTGTCATCTCAGTGTTCAGCCTCTGTTGCAGTACTGTGTTATTGGCAGTACTAAAACAACTTTAAATTCACATTGTTGTGGTTGTTTCTTTCATTACTATAAACACGTGTTTGTTTATTTTTGTTATGGGCTTGTATTTCAGTAACTTTCCCCACATTTTTAGATTTGTTGTACCTTTGTTGCAAGTAGAAAGTGAACCGGCTTTTTTGTTTTATAAATATGAGGTTTAAGAGTTCTTTATTGACAACTGGAGAAATTCCATACCTTGCATTTTAGAATAAGATAACGAGCTTAATAAAGTAGGAAACAGATCACTTTATTGCAGTCCCTTCCCTGTCTTCTGAAAGAGAATTCCTTGAAGATCCTTGGCTTGGTACTTGGATTCACAGTCCCTTTGGAGGAGACAGAGCAAAGACAGGCCAGTGTAATACTGGAGGAAGCAGAGCAGCAGATTTTGGCAGGTAAAACAGGCAGGGATTGTCAGCTCCTGGGTCTGGAAATGCTGCCCACAGTGGTCAAAGTTGTGCCAATGATGAGTGCCTGCTTTATCTTCTTGAAGACTAGAACACCATTTGACTACTCCAGCTTTTTAAAAGTCAGATAATCCCTAGATGGAGATTTGATTTGAAAGGTTTGCTTGCTTTTAAATGCTTTTAAGCTGGTTTTTCTGTTGTGTTTAGAGGCGTCTTTGTAGCTGCTGTTGAAACACGGTCACCTCTATTTGTCACTGTTAGCACACCTGGTGAGCAGGCAGGAATTTTTGCTAAAAGGAAAATAAATTACAAAATACAGGGTTTTAATATGCACAGGAAGTACCTGTGGCCTAAGGAGAGACCAGAATACTCTGTGTTAGTACATAGGACATGACAAAGTGATCACTTTCTGCCCTGAGCACTTTATGAATTCGGTGTCAGACTAAACTTCCAGATAAGATAAAATTCCATTTTACAGCATCTGATGTTTTCTGTGAACAGCAACTCTCTGATCTTCACTCCTTTTTCCATGTATGAAACTGGACAGAGAACTGACAGGGTCATGCTGAATACACTGATCTGTCACTGATAATACACGTGTTCCCTCTCCATCCTTTTGGCTCTGTTATTTGGCAGAGTCTGGATTCTAGGTACCTGCCCATTAGAATGAGATATTACTAGAATGAGTAAAATTAAAAAATCAGCAGAATTAAATCCAACACATGAATTGCTTCTAGACAGGTAATGTTTTGCTTACCAGGCAATTTCTGTCCGTAGTTTGTTTGGATACCCATTGTACTCGAAATGTTTATTCCTAGTTTGAGAGAGAATAAATGTCCTAAGATAGTTTTAAAATTTACATCCTGCTTAATTTGGGATTTTTCTTTCCATAGGGCTGTTTTCTCTTGCCTTTTGGCCTGTGCTTTTGCACTTATTTAATAGAACATTTGGAGCCATCAAATAAAGGGTGGGATTAACACTTGTTAAGTTAGTTCAGTTAACAATTTGCAGTAGTGTTGTAGAAGCATTTGTGCAGTCTTTGCCCAGGTTGTGCAGCTTTATAATTTACTGCTAGTCAGCCTCTAAACACTTAGAGACATTGGTATTTCATGGCCCTTGACTCTTCCTTTCCCAGCTCTCTTACAAAGCTAAGCTTAATTCTACTGCACAGTAAGCAAGCTCTAGAGAGCAAAACTAGCTTTGTGAATGTTCCACTTGCATCTCTCTGTAAAAGCTCTGTTTATTGCCTTTAAAATATACTGGTTTATGAACAAGCTGTGCCAAGAGTGAAACAAAACTCCCTGAGGCAGAATGGAGTAGAAATGGTCTGTGTGCTGGTGTCAACATTGTGCAAAACACAATCTGTGGTGTCAATGAGGCACGGAGAGGGAAAGGGCTGGCTGAGCTCAGGAGTGAGTGTACAAGTAATGCTTAGAGCTGTGAGACAACTTTGTATCTGATTACTTGCATGAATGGAATTGATTCCTTAAACTTGGTTATTGGCTGTTTGTTTCTGCTTGTTTGCAGGTTGCATGGCCGGTACTATGAAATGGCACCAAACGTTGTGCCCATGGACTATACAAAGGACCCAGATGTTAAACTACCTATGCAGCTTATAATAAACATGCCTGAGCTAAAGGTACCCCTTCTGAGTGCTTACAAACTGTTTCTTGACTTATGTAGCAGGTCTGCCAGACTTCTTGCCATGTGAGTTGGATGTCCTGAAGCAATGTGGCATGCTGAGGTTCTTCCCCTTCCTCTCACTGCTCAAGGGCAAAACCAGCCCCAGAAACTGGGAAATATTTAGGTGGATGTCTTTCTTGCAGGGACAGTTGGGATAGATATTAATAGGAAATGAATAGGAAATGAAATGAAATTTAGTGATTTTTTTCCCCATTGTGTGTATCAATCCCATAGAGGCCAGTGGGATTTCTGGGTGAAGAGCTGGTTAGAAATCAGCAGGTTTTATTTCTCTGTTGGTTGGAAGTTTCCTAGAGGTGTGCAGAACATTGCTAATGGAAAGGAAAGGTTTCCCCCTTTTTTCCAGCTGCCTGAGCACAGTCAGGAGTTTCCATTTTTCATGGAGAGGTTACAGGATTGTTGGTGGAGGGACAGTCCAGGTAACTGCAGGTGAGAGGAGCAGTAGGTACAAAGCAATCAGTGAAAAAAAAACCATGGGACCCTATTTGTTTTTATTCTTTTATCAGTTCAGCCATTTAATATGGTTTTAACTTGACAAATACGGATTTGTAGCATTTATTTTTTAAACAGTTCATTGAATTATATTGTGTGTGGTCTCATGGTCTATTTTTTATGTATGCTAACTAGTTGATGTCTTTAAATTGCTATAATGTGGAAACAACTATTTGTTCAATCTGATAATTGCATGAAACATTTTTAAGCCTTTTTAAGAACAATGCCATAAAAATCTTGTAATTGATGGCCTTCCACTTAATTTTGATGATTTAGAAATTCTTCCTTAATGCTGTGCTTTTTTCCCCCAAAGTCTGATATTTTACAAGCAGAAACAGGGCTTTAGAAACTCAGCTGGGGAGGAGGTTGAGCCAACATGAAGTGAAAAACATTTGAATCAGATTTCAGGTTGAAGTTCACAGAACTCCTTATTCCTTTAGGGCCACACTTGCTGCATGTTTGATTGTGGGACAATACCGTTTATGGAACAAGAAGCACATTTCACTCTAAAGGATGTTTCTTAAAAAGGGTTTGACCAACATTTCATACAAATGGAAATATTTAACACATATGAACATTTAATTCAATAGAAAGCCTTGGAAAAGTTTTCATCCTTTAGTTCTTCTTCAGACTCTCCTTTAGCATTATGGGCGGCTTAAAAATTGGGGTTTCTGAAGAAACTGGGAAATAATTTAGAATTCTTTTTCACAGTAAGCATGGGCTTCTCCAGCAAAATCCTAGTTTATGTTTATACTCTTTTTCATGGCATCAGTGTTCCTAAAGGTTTCTGTTACCACCTCTGGGACCTTGAGAGTGCCATGGGAAATCCTCTGGCACAGGTCTGGGGCTGCTCAGAGTTTAACTGCCACATGGCTCAGAGTTGCCTTGGGGCAAATGAGGGCTGAGTTTAGGGAAAAAAGTGAGAAATTCTGATCACACACAATGTTTTTTGGCTTCAGTGACACAGGACTGAACACTTAAGGAACAGCTCGTTCTGTGAGAACTTTAGAGGTGGAAGAGTGCTGTGTTTCCAAACAGCCTGGTGCTTAGGCATAAACCAGAAATTTCATACTGGAACCTATTTAGGTTGAGATGCAGGAGCACATCTTGCTGCTTTAACAAACTTAGGTGGTAATGACAGACCTGCTAAGAGCCTTCCCTATGTCAAGGGGATCATAATGTGTCTTCTTGCACCACATCCAGCCTGTGAGGCTTTCTGACCCTGCTTTAGAAGGGCTCGCCAGGGAAATGGAACCTCAGTACAACAGCAGGACGAATTCAGTGTCAAATTTTACACAAATTCTCTCCCAAATCTCATAAGGCTGTGGAAGAACCTTAGAAATGTTGCTGTCAAACAGCTGGTTTTATTTCAGGAATTCTAGCAGTTCACAGGGAAAAGTGCTTCCAAGAGCTAGCGAGCTTGTTTCCAGTGCAGTACCAGGAAGAGGAGACTAGATCTTCCTCCCAAACTCCTTCAAAGCATTTTAAAGGTACTAAACTGCCACCTAAGATCTCTGTGCTAAACTGAGGTCCATCCTGGTCATGAAGCATTTTGTGATTCCCTGTGCAGATGGGGGTGATGGGGAGAGAGTCTTTCCCCAGGAGTTCATTTTTGGGGCACCCCAGGGAGTAACTCCACGAAGAAAAAACATCTTCAACCTTTGCAACTAGACCAGACTGCCCAACACAAATCGTTAAGGTGCTTGCTTTCTTTGGTAAATTTTCATCAAGGTGAAGACAAAGCCAACATTTAAATCTTAAAATAGAAAGAAATGAACTAAATATCTATCGAATTCTAATAAAATTAGTGCTAATTTCAGTGCACCTGGCTTTTTTCATATACACATTACATTTCTAGTTACTGGCAATGTTGAGCTCAATACCCCTGCAGATTCTGACAAATGGATAGAATCAATAATGCACTTTTCTAAATTAGATTCTGCTACTATAAAGAAAGATCTTTACCTCCTGCATTAGTGTTTTGAGCCAGGATTTTTGTGTTTCAAAGGAAAAAAAGATGCCGGTGGTCACTCACTTTAATTGGTAATGAATTATTCACTAACTCATGATTCTTAAAAGTTGAAAGTCAGGACAAGAAATAAATAAATAAAGAAGGGACAGGTACTCTGAGCTGATTAGTTCTACCATTACACTGAAGTTACCAGAGCTACTTTACTCCCCCACTTTCGTTGCAGTGTCTGCTCTCTAATTTTGACAATCCGGGTTACACAGGTGGCTGTCTAATAAATGAACTGCAGGGCATCTGGGCCCCTGTGAGATTGCAGTAATGAATACTGCCAAATTGCAGCCACCCTGTGGCTGTGCAGGGGGAGAGCAGGGAGGAACCAGAAGGGGTGCTTTTTCCAAAGGGCAGCTGCTTTCCCTCACGTTCTCCCTGCCATCTCCACTTGCTCCAGGTGGGATGGAAGCTGGTGCCAGAGCCCTGTGATTTGCACAGTGGGTGGGTGGGTGGCCGTGCCCATGTCCCCAGGGCTCTGCCTGCCCAGCCTGCCTTTGGGGGGACCATTCCTCTTTCACTCTCTGTGCAGTCTCTGCTCTCTGGGGTTGGCTCCCAGACCTTGTCATTGTCTGCAGGGGGGAGTAAGGCACTTCATAAAGCCACAGACTCCTGAGAGAGAATGGGCCAGGAGAGAGCAAGGGCACACAGGGAATGGGAACTCATCACACATTTCAGAACCGCTGGGAGCACCCTGGTTTTGCAAAGGTTAAACATGAATTGCTTGTGGGTTGCTTCAAAATAAAATAAAAACACTTCATACAATTTTAATAGGATGGGATTTTAGAAGCGATTTCAGTGAGTCTTCTGGTCCAAACCTTTCCTGTAATGGGCAACACCAGCTGAGAGAGCAGGTTGATGTTCTTTATTCCTGAGCCCCCAGCCCTGCTCTGGCCCATCTTTGCCTCCAGCTCATCCCAGCATCCTTGTCTGCATCCTGGTAGTTGTTCCTGGTTTACTCCTTCCAGACCACTCTTCTTGCTTCTCTGAAGCCCCTTTTTACCTCTCTGTCTCAACTTTATGTGCCCCAAGTGTCGTGAGGGCCACATTCCCCCTGAACCCCAGATCTGCACCTTCCTGGTGGTCTCCAGCCCCCTCTGCAGTTCCTGGCCCAGGGCATCAGGTTTTGTCACAATCCCTTCCCATGGTACCCCATTGAGTTCTGTAGCACTGAAGCCATTCTGCCTCCAGCCAGAACCTCTGGTTATTTGGCTGTTGTGACTTCAGTACAGACTCATTGCTGAGCTGTCCTGTGTTTCTGCTTTCTGACAGAACGACAGGCTCTGGTTTTTAAGACAAGACCATATCCATTTAGCTGTATTTTAGCCTTGGTTTCTGCAGGGATTTCTTAAGCAGTGCCCTGCAGGCACTGCAGAGAAGTTTGATGACATTAATATAATCATATACACATAAAAACCACATTATTGATTTTGAGGAAGGAGAAAATGAAGAAAAAAAACCCAAGAAACTTGCTTTTATCTTCTCCAGGGATAATTTGCTGTTGCTTATTATGCTTCCTTTCCAAAGGACCAGTCTTTCCTGTGGAGCTTTGGTAATGAACAATTTGGCCATTTTTATACTAATGTTTGTCTGATAAGAGTTAATTTTTATTTTTCCTAGGAATAACTCCTGACATTTGAGAAAGGTTGGCTTTTGATCAGTTCTGAACAAGTCCTGATTAAAGCATCCAGAGGGATTCTGACTTTCAGTAGTCTGCAAAGCACACTGGTTTGTGCATTTAAATGTATTCAGTGGGGACTTTGATTCAAACACAAATGAGAAAATCTTCTTTGTCTTTCTGTGGATATAAAAATTGTGAAGCATTTTGTAATGACTCTCCAGCATCTCCAGCTTTATCATCTTGACCTGTCTTTGAGCTTTCCTTGGAAGATCCTATTTCCAAAATGCAGTCAGCTTGTGGGAATAGGACAGAGTGCTTGAAATGAATTTCTCAAGCTACAAACCAGAGCAAAAGGCCCCCAGGGTGCTCTCTTGGAGCCTGTGGTGGAAGCTGGAGGACCAGAGGACAAAGGATGTGGCTGCAGTCTCAGGAATAAACTTCCTAATAGTTTCTTAGAAAACCCATGGGTATGTTTTATTGTACGGTGCTCTAGGTCTGTATGTTGGAACAGATGCCACCTGAGATTAAGACCTGTACAGAAACACAATTACTGAGTAGCAGAAGTGATGGTTGCAAAGCTGGATGGCACATTTGGGAGGATTCTCTCAAGCCACTGCAGCAACAGCATCAATCTGCAGAAGCTTTTTTGTTCAGTTGTAACAATTCTTTGTTGTTTGTCTCCACTCTCATTTTTGTTGTGAGAGCACAGAAAAAACTTTTTAACATGGCAAGTTTCTCCTTTTAAAAAGATTTTTTTTAACAATTAAGAGAAAGCAATCTAGGAAGGAACAGTATCTTTTCCCCTTTACTCCCTTCCCCCATGGCTTTTCCTTTAAATATGATGGAACCCTAATCTGTGCTCTTCAGAGTCGAGGTAATGAAATTACAGAAAGGATGTGAAAAGTATCTGTGAAGGTAAGCTAATACTTTCCATTGTGTAAGCCACAGATATACTGCCTGAAGACACATAATATGAGAAAGTTAAAGGAAAGAAATCAATAGGAGGAAAGATTTTATTTTTCATTTAGTTTTTAGAGATCCATTTGGCAAAGAGTTACTTAAGGAGTATGCTTGGGTCCATTTAATTCATTCTTAATTCATCTGTATTTTCAAGATCCCCGACATGCCAAATAGATAACTCATCTTATGCAATTGCAAATGCTGGTTGAGTCAGTGAGACCCTGCCTGGCATCTCCAATGCACCGAGTCCCAGGTCTGATAGTCGGTGCTGATAGGGAGATTTGCATCTCTGTGCTCCCTGTGTGTCACCCAACCTGCCTCTCGGATGTCACTTTACACCTGTTACCATGGCACTTACTCCTGATGAGGTTTGTTCTGAAGAAAGCTACATAGGATTCTAGAAATCAAAAAAAAATAACTTTTAACAGGTTTTGGGATCTGTTCTGATGTTTGGCATTTTCAAATACTGAAATTTAACAGATACACATTTTTTTTTCTGGCATGCTTTTAGGAAGAAATGGGGTCTTTTCATATATTTCATCCCAAATGAGTCTTTGACTTATGAATAAACTGGCAGTTTGAAACAATAAAACCAGTTGGTTTGCACTCTCTGTCTGTATGTGCATTCCACAAACGGGGGTGTGTGTGTGTATACCACAGATAGGTATATATGGATATCAATACAGCTGTAGCACCAATGGGTATATGTGTATAGCACAAATAGGTATATATCTGTATCACAGACAGGTATATATTTATATCATAACCAGGGATATGTGGTATAGCACAACCAGATCTATATGTATAGCACAAACAGGGATATGTGTATAGCACAAATAGGTATATATGTATATCACAGACAGGTGTATGTGTATATCACCAAGGGGTGTATGTGTGTATAACATACAGGGATATGTGTATATCACAACCAGATCTCTGTGTATTCCACAAATTCCCAGGCACTCCAGGGCCATCCTTTAAGCTCAGGAGCAGCCCCAGGTACTCACCTGCTGTACCTACACATCCTGCCCGTGACATGAGTGATCCCTACACATATCCTTTTACAACGAGGTTCTCTCAGCCATCTGGCAAGTTCTGGGGTGTTGTTTTTCATTCTGAGGCTCTTCAGACATGTGACCTTGCTGCTTTTTGAGGCTGCTGTCTTTTTGTTTTCAGGGATCCCTCTTTTCTACTCTATTTCATTTTGTTTGGCCTGGTTTTTCATTCATCTGAACAGTGAGCTCAGCCTTATGCCTTGAGCTCAGAGCAGCCACCCTTTGCAATCCTTAGGCATGGTCCCTGTTGAGGAATTCCTTCACTCATGGAACCCTGAATTTGTATTTAGGATTGACTACTTCAGTAGGCTGTCATTTGAGCCTGTGTCTCTGTGGCCGATACCTCTCCTATCCACTAGGACAGCCTTGTTCCTGGCCATTATTACAGCCAGAAAGGCTGGGAAGATTTTGGCATTTAGTAGTGAGTTTTAATCATAGAAGCATTTAGGTTGAAAGAGACCTTTAAGCTCTCAAGTCCAACTGTTAACCCAGCACTGCCAAGGCCACCACTAAACCATGTCCCCAAGGGCCACATCTATGTGTCTTTTAAATATCTCCAGGAGTGGTGACTCAGTGACATCCCTGGGCAGCTGTGCCAGGGCTGGGCAACCCTTTGGGTGAAGAAATCTTTCCTAATACCTGATTGAAACCTTCCCTGGTGTAATTTGAAACTGTTCCCTCCGCTCCTGTCCCTGTTCCCTGGGAGCAGAGCCCAATTCCCACCTGGCTCCCCCCTCCTGGCAGGGAGTTCAGAGAGTGAGAAGGTCCCCCCTGAGCCTCCTTTTCTCCAGGCTGAGCCCCCCCAGCTCCCTCAGCCCCTCCTGCTGCTCCAGCCCCTTCCCAGCTCCATTCCCTTCCCTGGATGTGCTCCAGCCCCTCAGTATCTGTCTGTTAGTGAGGGGCTCAAAGCTGAACCCAGGATTCAAGTCCTGTCTCGGGGAATTCTGCTTCCAGTGTCTGTTTCTCAGATCTCACCCATCCTCAGAAGATTGGCACACACACTCATCTGGCTTGTCAGTAGATGAATGTTTGCCTTTTAGCAAACTCCAACTGGTCTGTACCATGAAAGTATTCCCAGAGTGCAAACTGCAAGGCCCAAAGACATCTCGTTTGGCTGGTTGATGAATCCCAAGTGCTTTACCACTAAACAGAGAGCTGCTGGAGTCAGGTGTGCTCTGTGAGGGTGGGAAGGGCCACCAAAGCTTCTGAGAAAAAAGAACCTCAAAGTTCCAGGTGAAATCTGTTCCTAAAATCCCCAGGTGACATGACTTGGCAAATGTGTGTGTGTCTTTGTGCATCCCTGTCCGTGCCTCCCAGAAGAGGACACTGCCAAGGGCCATCCCATGCTGGGAATGGACACAAGGACCCATCTCCTGCAGGAGGAGGGAAAGCTGCTTTCCAGGAACTCTGTGTTCTCTGAGTCACCTCACGTTCTCTTACAGAAATCAAGCTTTCCTATATTAGGCTTGTCTTTTAACAACAATCCTTCAAACTTTTCCATTGTTTGAGGTTATAACAAAACGTATCTCAAATGCAATCTCAGTGTGGGGGACAAGTTTTCTGATGCCCCCACGTTCCCCCTGTGCTTTCAGGTGGACACCTTTATCTTCAGCTCCTGTTGTTGTTGGATTTCCCTTCAGAGGCAGCTGAGTATCAGTAGGAGAGGCCCAATTCTTGTAAGGTCCTTTATGTCCCTTCAAGATGAAGGGTATTACATAAATACAGAGCATCAATCTCTTCGGTGACTCTGCTTTTTACATGCTGCTTCTATTTTTTTAGTCCCCACAGTCATACTGAAATGTGTTGTATAGGTGCATCTGTCCTGGGTGTGAATTATCAAGAGAGAATTCAAGTAAACTGAAAAATGAGATTTTTCTGGTCATTTGCCTCTCAAGTGTAGCTGTTTTATGAGATTTCATTTAGAATATTTGGGTGGTTTATGCATACCTGTTAAGTAATTGAACTTAGAGGGGAAAAAAAAAGAAATTAAATGGGTATATACTGAGCTTCTGAGCTTTCACAATAGTGTTTCTTTTAAAGCCACACAAAATGCAGCATACATATTGAAATTATCAAGCATGATGTGCCACCCCTGAAAGAGATCAATATGTTAATTGGTGTCTTGGCTTCAGGTAAGGTCTGTAGGACAGCTTTGATGGGAGACTGCTCAAAGCCCAAGTCATGTTTATGTTCCATTCAGGTTCAGCTGAATTGAATTGAATTGATTTTCCCAGTTTTATAGATACAGCTACAAATTAATTTGGGGGTTTTACATAGCTGTGACAAAGATGTTGGTTTGATCCTATAAAAAGATTTGGTTTGGACTTTGGAGTAATAAAGCAGCTTTTCTTATACTTGTTTGCCTGGTTGTGGGTTTAGAATATTGTCTTACTCTTGGGTGGTAGAGAAGGATCTCAGGATCATCTCCTGTGGGGATAAAATTCCATTTAAACCTCTGGAATTCAGTCAGTCCAACCACAGGTTGGACATGGACGTGTATCAGTGAAAATGGAAGGTGATGCAGTGCAGCATCCTGGCCTGCTGACACCTCCTGCACAAGCATATAAATGTCAATTTTTGGATGCATTTTGGGGGAAAAAACCCCAAACTGTCTTCGAAGAACGAACCATGGAATTAAATATTCATTATCAGTGAGTCTTTTTGAGGGTTTTGGATCTTTCCAATACTAACACATATATGTTTTTGCCAGGAGAATCCCTTCAAGGAAAGGATTGTGGCGTCTTTCTCAGAAGATGGAGAGGGGAGCCTGAGCTTCAATGACTTTGTGGACATGTTCTCCGTGCTCAGTGAAATGGCTCCCAGAGAGCTTAAAGCAATCTATGCCTTTAAGATCTATGGTACCGTGGGCTGCTTGGGTGTGCTCTCTGTGGTTGGGGTGGATGGGCACGAGAGTTGTTGGTGACCTTTGGTTCTTTTATTGGTCAGATTTTAACACAGATAACTTCATTTGTAAATCAGACCTGGAAAAAACCCTCAACAAGCTGACCCGGGAAGAGCTGACGGCGGAGGAGATCACCCTGGTGTGTGAGAAGGTCATCGAGGAGGCCGACATGGATGGCGACGGGAAACTGGGCTTTGCAGATTTTGAGAACATGATTTCCAAAGCACCCGACTTCCTCAGGTATTGCTTTAGGAAAAAGACAGGCTCTTGCATTCTCTCAGGTGTTTTTTAGGATGTCACTGCAGAATGCAATGCAAGAAATGGCAAACATAAGTATTTTACTAGAGAAAGGTCCAGAGAGTGACCTCTTACTCAGTCTGTTTTTCTAGAGCGTGTTCCAGTTCTCTCCTAACCTGAAGACTAAGAGCTCAATGACTTTTGTGTGGATTCTTTAGGAAAATGTTTTGATCTGCTCAAATTCATATATTTCTTAAGCCTTTATCAAGAATCCCTGTTGTCTGCATAGGATTGTGTGTCCACGTTGTGCACATGTTACAAATACACACGGAAACACATTGATCTTTTGTGCTGGGAAGGTGAGTGCATCTTCAATGCTCATGGTTTTTTGAGAACTTTTAAGTGCCTGTGGGGCAATCCATATTTCTGAACATCTGATCCCAGAATGCCTCACTGGCACCTGCTTTGTGATCCTTTTGGAAATGCTGAATAACTAAACAAGACCTCAGGTGATTTTTTTTTTTTGGTAAAAAAGGATTTCTTATTCAGCTTTGCCCCACCAAAAGCCACTTCTTCCCATTGTGAAAGGAGGAAATGCAGGATTCAAGGCAGTTGAGTTTTATCCCCAGCTCTGCCACTGCTGGAGCAGGTGGTCTGTGCTAAGCCCCAGATCATTTTGTTCTCTCTGCTCTGTTCCAGCCAACCCTTACAGGAATTCTGACAAACACTGAGAATTTAATGACAGGAACTAAAAATTCTCGTCATCAATACCACGAGATCTGAAGTTCCTGAGGAGGAATATCTTCTTTGCTCTGTGGAAAACCTTTGAAGGCCAGATTCTTACCCAATATGCACTCAGCTTTTGAAGCCCTTTTTTCACCCAGCTCAAGTGCTGGGTGTTTTTTAATCTGCCAGGTTATCATGCCTGTCCACACAGACAGCAGACACCGTGGTCCAGGAGAGATGAAGTCCATGCCCTGTACATTGGCTGGTTTTCCTTATCTCAGCCCTCAAACCTTTAGGTGATGGCCCTGTGTGGGTTAGAGGTCCCCCAGGCAGGCTGTGCACGCTTTGTGCTGCTGCCAGGCAGGTGGAGATGCAGTGGAGGCTGCAGCTTGGGCTGCTCTGAGGAACCTCTGCAGCGACAGGGGCCGAGCAGGGAGGAGAGCTCTGCCCTTGGCTCTGCTCCCAGCAGCCTGACTAAGCTGGAAATGATAGTGACAGTTGCTAGTTCAGAAAATTTGATCCCAGTCGTTTTTATTTCCCTCAAAATTGTTATCATTAAGAAGCTGGTTGTGGTTTAATGGAAGTATTAGCAGCCTGAACTGGCACCAGCGAAGTGTTCTGTTCTACAAGACTGGGTACGCTTCCCACAGGAAATTGTTTTATAAATCATCCTGGAAGTTTCAGCTGATTGGGATGCCTGAGGGTGAAACACATTATAACAATCTGCAATGGAGTTTGAGAGGGATCTGGCATGAGGAATACCTGGGGGCTGCCAGAACCAGGCAGAGAAACAACGGATTACACAAGATGATGGCGTTGAAAATGCATTATTTCTGAACCCTTCGTGGGCCTTCAGCCATGCAGCAGGAATGTCCTGACTCCAGTCCTACCCAGAGCTCTCCTGCAGGGGATGTGTGTCTCACAGCACTGTCCCAACATGCAGATTCATTAGTTCTTAAGGACCCCAATTAGGGCTCGTGGCAAATTGGCAAAGAAACAGTGGAAGGCAATAATTTTTGTCAGTAATTTTCAAAGAGCATTTCAGCTGCTTCTTCGTAAAAAGCTGAATCTGCAAAGGCCAAAATGGCACTCTGATAAAAAGAGAATCTTTTTTCCAATAAATAGTTAGGTGGATTTGGATGGAGTTCTATTAGGAGTCATTGCCCAAAATGTTTTCACAAACAACACTATGGGTTTTTTAGTTCCTAGATACTGCCTACGTGGGAGCTAAATTTTTAAGTGTTTGGATTAATTTGAGGCTCTAGACATTTCTTGAATTGTGAACAAGATGTTTATAATTCTTTTTTTAAAAAAAGCTCTTTACATCACTCTCTGCTTTCTCTTCCAGTCCTTAGGCTGGTGTGCTGGGCTGTATCCATATATATATATATGTATATACACATATACCTTTCACTGTCACCCAGGCTGAATCAATCCCTACAGACAAAGTTCCAAGGGACCGTGGGGAATATAAAATTTTATCTCCTCCAGATACATGCCACAAACTTCCTTCAGTGAATTCCTTATTCAAATCTAACTGCTGTAATTAAAACAATTTGATAAAACAAAATCCCAAAACTGTACACCCAGAACTCTTCAGCATCTCAAATGCTCCAAACTTTTCAGCTTTTCCTTGACTGTAGGCAACAAAATTGTAGAATTTTCCTACAAAAATACATAATAATCCCTTCTGCTTTCAGTGAGTCAGGAAAGAAACTTACAGTTTCTCCTGCCCTGACATGGAGCAGGGGCTGCTGTCTGGAGACAGGGAGGTTTTTGGTGTGTCCCCCTGGAATTGCCTCTCCCTGGCCTGCTGAGATGCTCAGGAGCTCCTCTCAAAACCTCTCAAAACCAAGGGCAGTACCAAGATGTGCTGCTGTATCAAAGAGAAAGGAGGCAACACTCAGCATCTCTTTGTCCCAGCAAGAGAAACAGCAAGTTCACCTGCCTCATTTGTCTTCTTTAGGAACCCAGATGCTGTTCCAAAGCAAAAGCACCATTGGGAGACATTTGGTTCTGCTCTGTATCCAATAAATACGTCCATTTGCACTTGATCTGGTCCAGTGCTGTGTGGCCCCCTGAGCTAATGTTGTCAGAAGATGGGATTTTCTCCCATAATCTTTAAATCTTCTCAGAGAGTGAAAGAGAATCACCTTCATTGCACAGCACCTCACTTTTTGCACATTAAGAAAAATGCTGTGCACAATGACAGACATGTTTTTATCTCTTAATCTTTTCCTTTCTTGTGCAGTACTTTCCACATCAGGATCTGAAGGTGTTTCTGTGAGCCAGTGTTGCCAGAAATGACTCTCCAGTCCAGCCTTTCTGAATCTCAGGCACTCCAGGGGCTTCTGTCCTCTAATGAGGGCTTCTTAGAACTCAGCAGAAAGAACTGAAATCACTCCAGTCCACGGGGAGACAGAAGCATCATGTGTTCTGCAGGATATTTGGAACAGTCACCTTTTTATCTTCACGGCTGGCCAAGCCCTCTGGCAAAGGTGTTGGTTGTTGGGTTGTGGTTTTTCTTTCTCCCCCTCCCCCTTTTTTAAAACATACAGAATCAGAATATTACTAAAGGTATTTCCACATAGTTTTTATATTTATGAATATTTAATACTGCTCCTAGAAGTGCAAAAAAAAAAAAGTTAGATTGATTGAAAGACGAGCTTTGGTGCGTTTTCCAAGAGTGTTGGAAAGAAAGCACGGGCCTTAACTATTGAGATGCCTCTATCACTGTGTTGGACAGCTGGGGATCTTGCATGGAGATTCTCTGAGGGGGAAGAACTGCAGTCAAGATCAAGCTCCCAGTGTTGAAGAAAACCACAACCCAGGTTTGCCTTTCAGCCACTGGAATGGCTGCTGGGTTTGGTGCTTCCCTTCAACCAGGATTTTATGGATTGCTGTGTCCTTATGAAACTTGAAGTACTTGCCTTTTGGATATGACAACTGCATTTGAGATTCCCTTCTTCCCAAGGGAAACGTTAGAACTGTGTCCTTCTTCCAATGGGGCTCCTGCATTTTACTCATTCTCTGGGCTGATGATGTTGAGTGGAAGAACAGGATGGTCTGTAACTCATGAAGAAGCACAGAACTGCTCCTGAGGACATGAAAAGACATTTCTTTCTAAACCAGCTATGCAATCTTTCCCATAAAATGCATGAATGCAGCTCTGTATTTCTCTTCCCCCTCCGGCTGGAAATCAGCTCGATCCTTCTTTTCCACTTCCAGTATTGTTTAGGTACTGGGGCCTGAAGACAATCAGATGTGTGTTAATTACTGTTCTAACAGTCAATAGAAGGGCTCTGTCACTTACATGGCTTCTGTATCAAAGTCATCACCATTAAAACTTTTGACTCATTCTCTTGTGCTTGGGGAATTTTTGAGGCTGAGCACATACTAATTTCCTTTCTGGTCCTTATTCCAATTACTAGAAAGTTAAATCTTTCGAAGGATGGAAGGTGGTGTTCTCACTGAAAAGGTGTTAGAGAAATGAACCTTTTTATCATTTCTGTTGGGATGGACCCTGTTTTGTGTGGTGTGTGCAGGGTAACTTGCTGTTCAGGTTTACACACTGCATAAAGTGGGAGTATTTGTCTAGCAGCATGGTTGTGCATTCAAAGTGTGAATGGAAATTTGGGATATTCAAGGTGTACAGGACAGCCTTGTCTAAGATAGCACAGTGAAAATGAAACTCATATGTTATTAATAACACTTAGTTTTAAAATATTTTTAGTGATGGTGATGCAATCATTTAGTGATCAGTGATGTTTTTACCATTTCACTGCTTCCTCCTATTGATTGCTGTTTAGGTAAAGGAATTAAAACCTGAGTTCCCTTACCCACGTTAAAATTAACCTAAATCAACCCTGATATTCAGTTCTGTTTGAGTCAGAAGAGATTCAAGCCTCAGAGGTTTTCATTTTGAGCAGATTAAGTTTGATGTGTTGGTTGATTCAAACTATTTGCAAGAGATTGACATTGAGGGATTATGTTAAAATTGCTTCCTGTTCATGGAAATCTCAGCCTCATCTTTTTTTATGTCTTTCAAGACAGGCTTGAAAGCCTTGTGAGGTGTGTTTTCCTGCCATGGTTAGGCTGTATTGTGAAACACCAGTTTGCAAGATCCTGGATGGGATTATTCAGACTGAAAGGATCCAGTGATGATGAATGGTCAGTTCTTCTGACATCAGTGTTCTTCTTCTGTGTTTTAAGGCTTCTGTCAGCTAAAATTCCTATTTTCCTGACAGCTGTGTGTCACTCCATGGTTAGCTCATCCTCCCCTCTTAAGGGAGACCCCAGTTGCCTCGGAATGTGCTCAGTGTGTTTTCCTGTGTCCTCCCTGACCCAAATGTCACAAAGCACTTGAAGAGACACTTGAGCTTGCAGCCAGATGTTTGACCTTGGAGTCATCCATCTGAGCTGAGAGACAAAGGGAAAAGAAATCAGGAGCACCCTGGGAAGAAATATTCCTGTCCACAGTTACAGGAGACTTCTTGCAGAATGCTGTGGACACACACACGTGTGCAGTGTCCAAACTCCTGTTATTTATTTTGCCTTTTGGTCCTCTCCTGTAACAAAAACAGGAGCAACATCATATGTTCCTGGAGTTTGGGAGGGATACAGGCACCAAACACTTCCAGAGGGAAACAGCACTGGGTAAGTTGGTGCTGGTGGCAAAGGTGAGGGATGGATTTCTAAAGCAGCTTTGTATTTGCATGTTCTGAATTGTCTGTAGTTGGATGTCTGAGGACTTTTCTTGCAGCCAGTGAGCAGGAGTGCAGCATGAGGAACTGCAAATTTACTCCTGCTGGGAGGTACCAAACAGCTGGTTTTTGCAATGGCATTATTGGCAGTCTAACAGGTTCCCTGGCAAGTGTTTCCTCAACCAGCCTTACTTGCTCAAGAAGAACTAGCAGGCCATTTAGAAAGGAACTGAAACAGTCAAAGAGATTTAGATCTAAAACACTTTTGGATTTGGCCTAAAAGCAAGAGGACATAAATTTTGTATTGCAAAGAAGGTCGTAAATATGAAGGGGCATTTCTATATTTGCCTTCAAAAATGGGCAAAGAAAATCTGTTACCTAAAGCCCCTGTTAGCTGAGTGAGTGTGTGTGATCTCTTGTTTATATACACTCAAAGCATCCTGGGGACAAAAAGGAGCTTGTGCAAGTGAAGAACACAAACAGTGTCAAAAAGTAAGTAATAACTGAGCTATTTTGGTTGATCATTATTTTAAGGAAATACTCTAAGCCAAGATTTGTAACAGCCTGCAGGTCAAAATCATTACCTGCATGTTAATCTCCAGGAACTCTGCTGACTTCAGGGGAATTATCTCATGTCTGTAATTGGATCTGTGTTGGGGAAGGTACCTGGGGTTTTGCTGCAGTTCTTTGTGCCCTCCCATGCCCTTTTAAAGTAATCTTAAGTGCTGAATGCCCTTTTCTTAGTCAGTAACCACAGGGTCCTCTTCGTCAACAGGCTCAGGGTTGGAACCTCTTGCAACTTCTTGCAGTGGAGCAGGAACAGTCTCCTTTCCTCTTTTCCCCAGGGCTAATTTTTATCTCCTTGCACATTTTCGAGGCACTTATGATGAAACCTCACAAGGTGGCACCACAACTTCATTTAACTGTTAAATTTCCCTGAGATACAGGATGCTGTGTAGAATCTCTGATGCCACAAACAAAAGTATGAAAACTGGCTAATTACTGATTTTAAGACTAGACATAATTACACTGAAAGTTTTGTGTTTCTCACATACTATTACAGAAAGCATTTTATTGAAGTCCCTGAAAAGTGACAAATACATTAAAAAATTAAAGAGGGATTTTCTTGCTGAAACTATAAAAATTTATATTCTAGACACCTGAATAGGTTAAGATTATATGCTGAAATAGCAGAATATAAAGTAAGACAGAGTTTTTGTTGTGGAATGGGAAATGTTGCAGCTCGGGATCATGGTAAATCAGTTTGGGCCGAAGGAACAGCAGATTCCAAAGGGTTTTTGGTGTTATTGCCCAATACACCTCGGCTGGGGCAGACAATGGACTGCAATCTGATGAGGAAGACATTAAGGATAATAAAATTATAATTGTTCATGTCCCCAGGAAGATGTGTGTGTGAGACAGGAGGACAGGACGTGGTGAACAGATGTTCTCCCTTCTTGTCTGTATCATTTTGCAGTTTGGGGTGTCTCGTAGGGACATCAGTGACCCCGAGTGACTATCAAATTCTCTGCAGGGGGAAAAGGAAGAGACAGTTCTTGGTAGAATTAAAAGAGCATCGGCATTACAGGTTAAAGTGCCTTTATCTAACTGCAGGTTCTGTCCTTCTTGTCTGGAAAAGACATTTCCCAGTCTGAGCTCCAAATGGGACTCCCCCCTGCCCTTCCCTTTGACTCCCCCTTGCTGGAGCAGCGACCACCCCGGTGTGTCAGCCCTGGGTGTTCTGCTGGTGCAGAGCAGGTTCCTCCTGCTCCTGCTCCCTTGAGATCTCTCAGATCCAAGTGTTTTTATGGCTCAGTCCCTGTTTCTCTTGCACACACGTGGTTCCTCTGGTGCCCTGGGTTGTGTGCCCTCCAGCTGCAGCACAAGCAGCATCTGCACCCTCCTCTCCACATGCAGAGCGAGGTTCAATGTGCCTGAAAACGTGGGGCAAAGTGTTTCAGCCCTGCTGGAGAGAAGCGGGCTGGGGGCACCAGTCCAGCCTCCTTCTTCACTGAAACTTTTCTCAAGTGGAATCAGGGGCTTAGGGCTTAGGCACAGCTCAGGCTTTCCCTGTGCTGCTCAGCCTGGCAGGCTCTGGGAGATGGGAGGTGATGCTTCGAGGGGTGATACCCGCAGGCTGTGCTGGGCAGCAGGCACAAGGGCTCTCTGGATACTTGATGGGAATGGTTTGCAGCTCAGAGAATGTATTTCTCTGTGCAGAAGGCAGACCCAGCTGTCCCACAGGCCCCCCATCCCTGGTGGCTGTGCCTGCTGCTCACACCACCCCGGCCAGCGCTGCCAGAGAGTCATTAGGGATCTTTATTTAGCAGCCTGGTACTCAGGGGCACTGCAGTGGCACTGAGACAGAAATGGGTATTCACAGATTTGTGCCCTCTGGTAAAAGGAAATGATCTCCTGCTCAGACATCTGTTCGTGGAATCATGGAATGTGCTGGGTTGGAAGCAGCCACAGGGATTATGGAGTCCAGTCCCTGGCCCTGCCCAGGACACCCCAAGAATCCCACCACGTGCCTGAGAACGTTGTCCAAAAGCTTCCCGAGCTCAGAGAGGCTCGTGCTGTGACCACTTTGCCATTATGGACTAGGAGACCCTGAGAGGAAAAAGGATATTTTGACCAAAATGGTATTTTGGGCTTTCAGAAAATGGGCATTTTTTTAATTATTTTTTTTTTCTGCATACAGAAAACTGTAGATTCAGAGAGAATTTCCTCTAGGAGGAACTGGAAACTGAAAGATTGTTGTTTCTCTGCCTAAACAAATAGGTTAATTGGTGTGTATATGCACAAGAATAGGTTAAATTCCAAGACATTCAGTGAGGCTTTGCATGTGCTTAAAATTTTTCATCTCTTTATGGCACTTTTAGTGACTAGTGTTCTTCTGATGATATAACCAAATCTGATAAGGAAATACAGACAAAATTCCCTGCTGTAATTTCCCACATCCTCATCCTGACAGCAACATTAGAATTTACACTATCACCAGTCCCTCTTACTACACATCTTTAAACTCTGGCTTTCTGCAGAACTTCCTAGCAGATATTCCTGATGGAATGACTTAATCCCATGTGACTAATTCTCAGTATTTTCTCCATTTCCAGTTATCTCCCCTAACTGAAAAAGCAGGGGGAATAATTGATGTTTATGTGTTTTGAGCTCTTTTCATTCCAAGGACTGCACAAAGCGGAGCAGTGGGTTGTTAATTCATTAAGCTTGGCCTGATTTGCTTAGAGAAGGTTTTTCCTCCCCCTGATAATTCTGCAGTAGCTGGATGTCCTTGGGGGCCCCATGTGCACAACAGGGAGGCTCCTGCTCACCTCAGCAGCTCCTTAGGTGACATTTGGCTTTATTCAAACATGGAATGTGTAAACAGCATTTCAAACCCTGCAGATAATAAATGCTTCTGTTTCTGGAGAAATGCTAGCAAGGCACCGTGAGAGATGGCAAACAGATTTACTGCAAGTATTTGACTGTCTCATCCTTCAGGAGAGTCCATGAAAAAAGGGAAGAAAGCATTCAACCTTCATTTGACAGGTAAGTGAAGGGGAGTTACAAACTGGTAATGATCTCTGGTATGGCCCTTTGAGTTTGGAGAGTTTATTAGAACATGAATACTGAAAAATGCAACAAATCTTCCTTAGCCATTCCAGCTGTGCCTCACACGTTTTGTTTGAAAGTTCTTGCTTTCCTGATGTAAGCAAAGGACTTTGGAGGTCTCAGAAAGAACAGTAGAATTCTCCCTTTTATGGTTATTTCCTGTAAAACTCAGCTGACATTCCCTCTCATTTGCTTGCTTGAAATGAGGACATTGTGTACTCACAGAGGTTCCAGGCCCCCCAGTAATGCCACTGCCCTGGACAGTGTGAGCAAGCATTTGATAAAACAAAGTCTGGTAAAGCCAGAGTAAATATTTTAAATGGTATCTTCATATTCTGACCAGACTCCTCCTGGGAAGAAACTTGAGATTTGTTATAGCCCTTTGAAAATATCAGTGTATCCTTTGCAGGTTCACTCTTATTTTCAGCAGAGAACTGGTAGAACACTCAGTACCTCTGCAGTTCATCTCTTGTACTCACCTTTGGAATAACAGTGCAGGGAAAATGCAGCCTTATTACCTGGGGAGAGCCTGGAAAACATCCTTCCTTAGTGAGATGGACCTGAGAGGGTTGTGAATCCCAGGATGGAACCCAGGAAGCTTCACGTGGTGACCTGAGTTTGGAAGCTACAAAACCTCTGAGCTTTCCCATTTACCTTCAGATATAAAGCAGGTGGGATTATTTAATTGATGTACAAATGTCATTCTACATGGCCTTTGATTCTAAATTATCCTCTTTTTATATTTCACTAAAAAAGGGGAAAATGAAGGGGATGCCAAAGGAAGGAGAGTCAAGGTCACTTCCCTGTCATTCACTGATTTATTCTGCCCCCAAGCAGGAGCTTCAATCACCTCCATGGCTGCTGAGGCAGCCAATTTCTAACCTCGTTTTTAGCTTAGAAATCCATTATAGGGGCAGGAGGAAAAGACAATCACGGCAATAACTTTAAATCAAGATTCATAGGTGATTTCTTTTTTGTGAATGGGATTTGCTTTCCATCTAAAAGCATCCTTTTTAAAATGTTTCTACTGTAGTTGCTGGCTGCCTGGTTTTTCTTTACTTCGTTTTTTAAAATTATTGGATGAAATAATTTTTTAAATATGATTTTTGTTAGCTCAGAAGTTTGGGGGTTTGTTGTTGGCAGCTTTGATTTATAATTGTGATGCGTGGCAGGGGTTTCTGATATGACTGGTTTGCATCTTTCATCCACAAGCATAATGAGCTATATAGAGAATAGAGAATAAAAGGGTTTGTTTAAACCAGAAAAAAATTGTACTCAAATGTCAGTGAGAATGGAATTTTGGGCTGACCCTTCTTAGAGTGCACGTGGTGAGGGAAAGCAAATGAGCAGAAGGGGAAGAGCTGGATGTGCTCCTGGAATGCTGTCACTGCTCTGGAGTCTGGAGGGTGGAAATTCCTCTTCAGTGTACCTCTGTCTTCAGTCCCGTTGAAATGCAAAACATAGAGCACTATCAGACTTTTTTAATAGAGCTTTTCCAAGGTTCACAAGAAGACAGCAGATATTTTGGCCAAAATCTTGGATAGATTCTGACGGAAGACGAGCCCAAAGTGCTGAATCACCAACTACTTTTTAACAGGTGAGAGGTTGCAGAGGGTTTTGTTAGGAAGGGTTGTATTTTGCCCTTTACTGAGCAAGGAACAAGATGTATGGCTGGTATCCAGAGTCTTCCAAAAAGCACAGGAGAGTGTCTGGACACTGTGAGAAGGAGACTTTTCTCAGTTGATCTGAACACACTTGGTGCTAGAGCTTGTCACAGCTACTGCCCCTTATCCTGCTCCTCAGGTAAATTTGTCACTTATTTCTTCTTCAAAATGCACCTCATTTGAGACTGAAGAGCCTGGATCAATGCTCAGTGCCCTGGCAGTAAATAAGCCATCCTAGCTGTCCTCATTACTCCTTCCTTGTTGTCAGTTCTCTCATGAATTCCCCCGAGACCCCTCTGTGAGCCCTCTCCCTTCCTGCAGCCTTTGCAGAGTGCATTTGCATGATTTACTCCTTTCTAAGCACAGCAGACAGAAATTTGAAGAGACAAAGTTCTTTGTTTTAATAAACCTGATGTTGTCCTCTCCTTCCCAAACTCTGTCCCCTTCTTGTGAGGAACGAATTCCAAAGGAAAACTCACCGGGGATCTTTTGGGGGAGCTGCTTCTGTGTGTAGTTGCTGCCTGCAGGAAACCCCTGGCTGATGGCAGGACACAGCTTGAGGTTAACTCAGTGAAGCCTTTGGAAGATCCCAAAAGGTGTCTTTTTGTAGGCCATGGATCTCTTTTCCTAGGCCATGGATCTCTTTTCCTAGGCATACAACATTTCCATTCATACTGGTGTAACAGGGTCAGAAGAAGTGTTTGTCACTGCCAGGTGAGAGTTGTTGTCTGGCTGTGATGGGATAATTTGCCCCTCACATTTTCTTAGATAATACTGCTGTTTGGTATCTGCCTCAGGTGGAAAGGACTTGGGGTTAGTCTGGCTCTAGATTTCAATGTTATGACTTACTCTTGAATCTGTATTTCCTCAGTTTTCTGTGTGTTTCCTGTCTTTATCCAAAGCCAAAGCCCGAAGTTGCAAAACAGAAAGCCACGGGAAAAGCAGCTCTGGTAATGTTTGTCTTGAGCAGAAACAAACAGCAGGAGAGGTTTCCTGCAAAATAATTTTCTTGTGATAAACGTAGCCTGGGTTCTAGACCAAATAGTCTGCCTAAATCTGCCTATTTTTAGATCAGATTGTATCAGTTATTGATTTTTATTTAAAATATATGCAAGTGTCTTTCAGCTGACCATCTGTGGTTTTGTTCAATCCCATTCAGCTTTGACAAATACATTTACCCTCTACTAGAATATTTGATTTATTTACTGAAAAGGGGTAAATGGCCCTTGATAAAGTTAAGAATTCAAAAAGTAAAATTATTTGAAGGAAGCTTATTTGCAAAGAGCTGGTGTGACTGGTGTAACTTTTAACTAACACCTGTAAGTATGTTAAGCACTTCACAGCCCACACCAAAAGAAAAGCTCCTGTCCGGAGCATTTAGGCTGCAATTCATTCCACTGAAGTTGAACCTCTGAAATTAGTTGCTCTCCATCAATATCTGCTGCTTTGCCATTGATAACTGGTGGAAGCTGCAGCAAATGGATTTATCACTTGCAAACATACCTTCCAGATGTGGACTACACTGAGCCTGGCACTGCAGATTTAAACCTCAGTTAAATATCTAAGGAGTGGGGAGATGGATCTGAGCTCTCTGTGAGATGGACATTCAGGGGGGAGATGAAAGGGTAAGAAAGGAGCACATTTGGATGGGAATTCCACCAGTGGGGACTGGTGGCACTGGGGCTGTGAGCTGATACAGAACCAGCCACTGAGGCACACACAGGAGGGGATTGTCTGGGCTTGGAACTGCTGCAGTTCCTGGGAACAACAACTGGAATGAGACAGTGAGGATTTCTCAATATCCCCACGACTGCAATTAGCCCAAAGCAGCATTAAGCCTTGGCCATGAGCATTTCTGTCTTGGGAGAGGTTTCTGTTGGGATTCAAAAGGAGGGAGGGAAGTGATCCACAGCTGCTCAACATGGAAAAAAGGAAATTCAGGAACTACTGCAGAAATGCAGCTTTGTGGCTGCAGTTAATACAGTGAAAAGGTGTCAGCCAGGACACAGTGTAGTAAGAAATGAGACAGAAAGTCAGGGAAAGGGCCACAGTGTGACTGACAGGTGAGAAAACTGGCTGGGCCTCTGAATTGTGCTGGAAGTGGAACAGCTTCAAACACCAGTGGGCTGTGTAACTGCTTTTTAGCAGTTGTAATCAGATGTAAATCTAGGTGATCATGGGATCTTTACTGGACACTTCTGTAAGTCCCCATTATATTTATATATTGTTTGGCTCTCCACTGGAAAGCAAGTATTAGCTGGAAGTATAGCCATATATTTAATAATATAAATAAAGAAGTCCATATACACGGAAGAAAGGTCCACTGTAAGTAGCTGAAATAATTATGTTTTATTCATTGTGTCATTATAGATGTTTATATGTCTTACCCATTAATCTTTTAATCTCTGCAACAGTACTCTAAACTCTTCTGTTTTGCCTCTCCAGCATTCCTGTCAAGCACTGTAGCAGTTCTCCAGCCAGCCTGGATCCACATGAACACTGACAGGCCAAGGATCGTGTGCATATGGGTTGCTCAGTTCCCTGCCACACTCAAGTAGTTCCTGCTTCTCTATTCACAAGGGGTCTAGTTTGGCTCTCTCTCCCCTCCATGGCTCCAGCTTGCCTGGGGATCTTCACAAGTCACATCCCAGATGTCTGACTAGAAATCAATGCTGCCATTCACTCAGTTGGATAATTGTTGCCTTTTCATAGTGAAGAGTTCTTGGTAAGATGCAGTGCAACAAAAAAATTTAAAAAAGTAAACCCAGTGCATTTAATGTTGTCATATACTCAGCTGGGTTTAGATAAGACAGAGAAATTAAGTTAAGTAAGATCTTTCCTACTGAATCAGAAAGTGCAACTAAGCTTCCCTGCTTATTCACTGCATCCTTTTTCTGTTTGGAGAGGGGAACACAAATGCTGGGTGTGCAAGAGGAAAGGAGCACCATCTAGTGTTTAAGGAGTAACGCTGGAGGAAACAGGGCCATCAGTTAAAACAGAACATGGAATTCTTTGGCTGACTTGTTTGCATACAGGCAAACAATATATTGTGGAAATGCAATAATAGGGTGTTCTTCCTGGCCACTGTGGTGCTGCAGATGCCATGTCACACTGCATCACAAACAGCAGTTCAGAAAAATACTTTGCCTGTTTGTTGGTTAAAGAAAAAGCTGCAGAAAGTTTTTTGTTCCCCACCTCCAAATAATTTAAACAGAAGTAAGACAAACCCATTCAGCTTTTGCAATAATGTGCAATGCAGCAGACAGGTCCTGCACACCATCAGGCTGTGGCAGGGTGACAGAATTTGCAGTGACAGTTGTGGATAACACTCTGCAGGAACCTGCAGAGTGGTTTCTAAATGCAGTAAAAGCAGTTTAACTTACACCAGCATGCAGGTCTGGACTGACAAGGGGTGGAGGGAGAGGATTTGGGGGAGACAGTTGTCTGTAGTTCCATTGTTTTGGAAAGCAAGAACCAGTAGATGTTCTGTGCAAGCTCTGAAGAACTGTGGGGGTCATCTCTGACTGAATCCCTATTTCTCAAAAGATACCAGACAAGAGACAAAGCCATTTTTGCTTTCTGTTTTGTGAAAGGAAGCAGTGTGTGCTCTCAGCCACTCTAATTTGGAGCATGATCTCACTTTAACCAAAAGCACAGGACAGATGTGCTGCTTGTAATTTATTGGTGTTTCCTGTGCTTCTGTAAACACCACAGCATGAGCCTGGCACACACCCCAGCTGTGCTCCCTCTGCCTCCATATTAATGGTACACTCTTTTTTTCTTGCATATTTACATTTTTTTCAGAATAAAGCATGGGCTTATTCAAAAACTGTGAATGCATACATTCATTATAAGATAAAGGCATTACAATTACGTAGAGTTAGACCGGTCTCTCATTTTTGAGAGTCAATACATTTCTATTTTTGATGTGTAGTAGATGGCCTTGTCAGCCAAAAGTGCTGCTACTAAATTATTAATTAACTTTTAGGAGAGAAGAGCACACGAGAATAAAAGGGAATTCCAAGTATTTTCATATTTGACAAGCTTTGTGGTCCTTTTGGGAGTGTGACCACTGTTTCTCTGTGTAACACTGACTTGCCTGGTGCACTGTGCTCAGTAGTTATGTGCACCCCAAAAGCTTCAGTGGGCAGGAGGGAAATCCTGTCTTGTGATATGCTATTTTTATTTGTGTTCTAGACATTTCTTAGCAACAGAATGCCATCTATGTCATCTGTGCATCCTGGACACGAAAACATGAAAGGAAGAAGCAGGTAAAGAAAAAAGTATTGTTTCCATTTGCATTCACCACAACAATTTAGAAATGAGTTGCTGTTATTTATCAGTCTACATCTGGGTCTGTCTGTGAAAAAAAGGGCACACATGAAATAAGGAACTCATTTCCTAAGAAGAGGAACTTTCTGCCTACATGAATCAGCTGTGAAATTAGGGGATTCTCCTGCTGTGCGTTGTAAGGAAGCTGAACAGAAAATTAAAAAAGAGAAGTAGTGATCCTAAAATTTTGAGGATTTTGGATCCTCTGCCTGGGATTTTCTGCAGGATATAACCACTGATAGCCAGCAGGAGTCACGGGTGTGCAGCACAGGGAGAGCAAGGCCAGGCTCCACCACCCTGATGAGATCATGTAACAGCAGGGGTAAGTGCTGGGGCACTTTAACTTGTCTAAATGGCCGAGATAAGGAACAGGCAGCCGCTAAAGACAATCGGTGTTTTCTCTGTGTAACTCCTGTTCTGGCAAAGAACGATGCTACCAGAGAACCAAGAATACTTTGTGTTTGGGGAGGAAGATACTGAGAAGTATATAGGGAAGAATACTGACCTGTTATTAAAGCAGGATCAACCTTTTTTACTGCCCACATTTACTAAAAAACCCTCAGCTTTTGATAGCAGAATCACAGAATCAGTCACTCTACACTAGAAAAAAACAAGGAAAAAGTTTAGTCTTAGTTTGCAATGTTTAATCTTTTAGTGGATCCCACCTTGTGTCATGTGTGAGTTGACTGGGGAGATAACTTCCACACCTCGGGTCCTGTAAGGAATCACTCACGTTCCTCTGTTATCTCCTCACTCTGCACTTTCCTATCAGTAGGTGATCCCCGGAGGGGAGGACTCCAGGAATCCTGCAGTTCCTTATGTCAGCTCCAAGCAGAACCCATGGACAACCACACCGAATATTCAGGTGCTTTATATCCTTTACACGCTTTAGCAAAGCATGAAAATATTGTGTGGCCTATGAGACAGTTACTTTTTATTGAGAAATTAATCATGGCATTGAGAAACTAATCAAGGCATTTAGAAATGAGGGCAGAGTAAGAAGCTCTGGGGAATACAGGGTTTCTGGGTAGCTTGATTTCCAAACAGTCAGAATTCAGTCAGATGAACCTATTTCATAAATAGCATTGTCCTAATAAAAACACCATAGCAAACATCAGCTCACACCATTGTAACCATTATCTTGGCAGCAAACCTTTTGTGCTGCATTTAAGGGTGAGAATGAAAAGCTGAATGTCATTACACACGGAACAGTCTCCTCCCAGTTTTGGATGAATATGTCACATCTGACAGTTTTCTCCATTTGTACCCAGAATATTAGATGTGTTAGAAGGAAACAGGCCTGTGCTGTGTTCAAACACAAGGAGAAATGGTGTGAAGTTACAAGTGACAGCTTGATGTCCTCCCAGTGAAGTTTGCTGTTGCAGAAGTTCTCTGTTACTGACACCAGAAGCTCCCTGGAGCCCCAAAACGTGCTAGACATTTCATTGGTGGAACATGTTCATGGTGGAACATAAAATACAGCTTGGCCCGTGGTCATTCACAAGCCTAAACCCCGTAAGCTGCAGCTTTCCACCCACTGATACTGCCTGTGTTTTCTGGACTGTCTGTACTTTCCCCCCACTCCTTTGGCTGCTGCTGCACCATCGGGCAGGGATGAGATCTGGGATGGAACGGCAGGGATGAGATCTGGAATGGGACGGCAGGGATGAGATCTGGAATGGGATGGCAGGGATGAGATCTGGAATGGGGCTATAGGGATGAGATCTGGAATGGGGCTATAGGGATGAGATCTGGAATGGGGCTGTAGGGATGAGATCTGGAATGGGGCTATAGGGATGAGATCTGGAATGGGGCTGTAGGGATGAGATCTGGAATGGGGCT
>JAWWTY010000016.1:19244195-19383256 GCA_035222235.1 Margarornis squamiger | reverse complement strand
TCCCATCCCCATCCCATCCATCCCATCCATCCCATCCCATCCCATCCCAGCCCATCCCATCCCATCCCATCCCATCCCGCCTCTCTCCCCGCACACGCAGGAAGGTGCTGTGTCGCAAACCCCGCGGGGATCGGCAGTGCTGGGCTGTCCCTGCCGTGGGCAGAGGGGTTTTTTGGGTTCTCCCTGCTCGATTTGGTGTTCCGAGCGCTCCTCTGGGGGTGGGAGGGAGCGCCGGTGCCCAGCGCCGTCCCCTTGGAGCGGGACGGGTTCCGTGGAAACCTCTGGGTGGGGAAAAAATTGATTTCCGAAGAAATGGGGTGGGTTATGCTTTTGGAAGTAGGGAGGGAGTGGCCGGGTCTCGGCTCTGGGGTGTTTATTTTGAAAGGATGGTGCGTGGCACAAGGCTGTGTCTGTCCTCGGGAGGAAGGAAGAGGAGGGAGAATTGTTTCCTGATAGTGCCAGAGCTCCTTATCGCCTTGTCTGTGCAAGGACTGGGACCTCTGCAGGGAGAGAGGCTGGGGTTGTTTTACATATCTTTCCTCTATTGTCATGCCTGGGGGAAAAAACCACCGAGGAAACCATTTCCACTCGGTAGAGAAGAAATAAATCCTCCCGAGTATCCCTTATTTTTGGTTGCTGTCGAGGCAGATGTGCTGCCCAAGGAATGTTCTTGTGACTTTTCATGGGAGCTGTGCACTTTTTAGAGTATTAGAGTCCTTAGTATTAGAGCATAATGCATGAAGTTACTGAGCAGCAGAACTTCCTATCACATATTGGAAAATATCACTTATGCACTTCTTTCACAGTGGAGGTTTGAGCAGTGATAGCACTGATAGTGCTGAGATTGTGGAGTGGGGTTGTATCAAGCTCTGTTTTGATAAGTGTAAATGTCAAGATACAGAATCATCAACATACTTTATTAAAGAGTAAGCAGGTCATTTAACTAGAAAAGTAATGTAATAATTTTCACTATATTTGGTTAAGGAAGAGCGGTGTAAGCAGCAGTCTTGTATGCAATCCATATAAAAGCTACCTTTGTATGACCATAACCAAAGATTTTATTGCTTTCCATGAATCTGCTTTTATAACCTGAGTATTTGTGTTACACAAGTTAAACCTGCAGACTTGGTGTAAGCATTGATTTTTTGATAGCTTGGGAGTGTTTTGTTTGGTGAGGTTTTTAATGAGCATGTAGTGATTTTTACGTGTAAATCTCCAGAAAAATATTTAATGCACTTTTTTTGTTTTGGGGATTCTTTTTCAGTAGGAGGGCCTTTATTGAGGAAGGTGGCATTTGTGATTAGGATTGTAGTGGGAAAATATTGGCTGTCTCCTGTGCAATAAACAATTAGTCTGTCAGATAGCACTGTAGCAGCAGCTTGGGTGTTTTCTGCAGGCATGCAGACACAAATCACCACTGCTGCACAAGTGTAGAGAACAGGGAGTTTCCTTTGTCCTGTTCTCCTTGGTATGTTTTAGTCTGTGGTGTTACTGCCCTGCCCATATTGTAGGTATCAGGGTTTTTTCCTGTACTCTCTGGGAAAGAACCTGCATAGATTTGAGCTCTCTCCATGTTTCCCTTATGGGGACTGAGAAGAGGTGCCAGCTGAGAAAGTCAAGTTCATTTCTGTAATTAGTGGGCAAAGCTAATTTTGCATTGTGTACCGCTCATGTTATGATGCTTGCCCTAAAGTGGCTGAGTGATTGTCCATAAATTGCTATGACATTATAGGTGTTTATGTAATAAGTTAGGAATTAATGAAAATCTTGAGGGATATTGCAGGACCTGCTGGCCTTTGTGCCCACGTGATTCACCCAGGCTTTGCAGCTGGAATTAATTTTCTTCTTCCCAACATGGTAGTTCTTTAAGGCCTCTAAAAACATCTGTGGGTAGATGTGGAATTAAGAATGAATTCAAGATGTTACATTAAAAAAAAACCCAAAAAACAACCCCAAACCTCCCCCACACTGATCCAGCCCCTGTTAAAAACCAATGTGATTTAATCTGTCAAGAAGTCATTACACACAGAGCACGAGGAATAAAGTCAAGTCAAATGTATTCTTCACCCTGTAACTCACATGCCTTATTTTCCTCAATTTGCTGCTGTTCAGAATTTCCACATCTTGTGATCTGGCCTTTCCCAGTCAGGATTGTAGACTGAGAAGAGCAATAGGACATAAGCAACTGGAATTCCAGAATGAACTGATGGCACTGCTGAGGAATGCATTATTTTTTATAATGCCTCCGTTTTTTGTTAATGATTTCGTCATCTGGATTGCTCAGTCCTTTGTCACTTGATGGGGGCTGAGGATTGTATGATGTACTCAATCTTTGCCTCCCAGTTAGATAACAATTTTGGAAAAAAGGCACTGCAGCCTTTACAGCAAATAAAGCAAATTGTTCACATTTTAGGACTGTAGGTAACCAACCTGCCACTTGTGTGACTGTAGCTTTTCTGTGTATTTCCAGCAGTTAAAGTACAGTAGAAGAAGATAAGTGTGTGTAAAAAGCTTTTCTATTTAAATATATATAACAAGTACCATCCCTTTAGGTAAAGAAGCTCAGAAAATTGTGTGCTTTATGAATTTGGGTAAATTGTGTTTGAGGATATCTTCATGGAAAGGCATGCAAATACTGATCCTGCAAATACTTGCTGTAACACAGAATGCTGGTAACACAATCAAGTGAACCTTTGGCTGTGTTCACACGGTGGGGCCTCGCATGAAGGGGGAAATATATATATATATATATATATTTGAACAAAGGGGTAATTTCTCATTTATTTTTAAAGCAGTGTCGTGTGGTGACACAGTTTTCTTGCTTTGGAAACAAAGAAACTCTGACCAGTGATGCTGGACTGTGTCTGGTCACTTAAGGTGGGTGACTGCCCTGGGAGCAGTGGTGACTTGGGAGGGGAACAGAAACATGAAAGACTTTTGAAAGAGAAAAACTGTCCTGGGTTATTGGCCAAGTGTAAGCATTCCAGACACTGCAGATTTCAGAGCCCAGATCCTTGGAAATACTGGACACCAGCCTTGCTGAAATGAGAGTTCCTTTGGAACTTTTACTCTTAATTTGTCAGTGGTTGGAGCTGGGGGGCTGAGCTTGAACAGCTCTGCTGGAGGAACTGACCTGCCTTAGAGGGTAACTCAGCAGTGAGGCTCATTTGTTGCCTGAGCTGATGCTTTGTACTTTAAACTCTGCTAGTTAGTGGTTGCAGTGCTTTAATTAAAAGTTGGGCTGCCCTCCAGACAAAGCCATCTGGCTCCAGATTTGCTGTTTGAGCATAGCAGGACTAGTAGATCTTAAGAAATGCAAACTTTCTGGTGATAAAAAAATGCTCAGGGGAGAGTTTGCCTGCGTGAAGAAAAGAACTGTGGCAAGATTTTTCATGAGATTCCCCAAAATGTCAGGTCTGCTTGTTGCATTTCTTTGGACTCTTCCTTACAGTGTTTGGTGTTGGCATGCATGTTCCACCAGTGTGTCCAGGTAGGGGAAACCAGAGGGTGATTTCCTTTTTCCCCAAATAATTCTCCTGTTTGTGTCACGTGTGCATCATAAGAAGGCAGTTCCTGCATCATTCTTAGTGGGAGAATATAAGGAATCGTTTTAATTAATTAAAGGGTAATAATTTTCCATCATTTAAGTAGAAAACTACATAGTACTGTATGTCTCTGCACTAACAGTGTCTCTTGCTGCTGCTGTTGCCTGTAAGTTTGCAGTAGTGATTCCTCATTTCACACCAGTTTGAGTGGTATTCATGGTGGTCTTTTTTCTCTCAGAAATGCCTCCACTAAAATGTGACACTGCAGTAAGAAAGCACCTTAGCAATAGTTTAGTACCAATAAGTATTTTTTGGTGAGATTTGATGGATGCTGCAGCTGGTTAAATGTTCTGGCTTTCTTGGTGGGCACCAGCCAAGTGCTCAAAGGAGTCATGAGAAATGGGGCAAGAATGGAAGTGTTCCTTCCTTTGACAGGTAAAGTGAATTTAAAGAAAAAGTTTGCAAATTCGTGTTGTTTAGGAGTAGGGGAAGAGGAAGATGTAAAATGTTCCATGTGTGGTGGGGTTTTTTAAACAGTCCATTTCAAACAGCAGCTTCAAAGATTGATTTTGTTTAAACAAAACTCATTTAAACAGATATTTTCAGGACACTTTTAATGGTAAACAGATGCTTACACAAACTCAGCAAAAGCTGTTCAAAGAGTGGAAAACTGTAAGAGAAGGAGGACTGTGTATGGGAGGGCAAGGTAAGAGGCAGCTCAGCAGGAGAGCAAGTGCAGTTGGGGATTTAAAAACAACTACAAGGAGCAGCTCCATTAAAAGATGTTTGGGGAGAGAATAACGGGGCAAATGGAGAGAGGCTCATTAAGCTGAAGTCGTGGGCAGCAGTTAATTGCAGGTATAAGTTAGATGGGCTCGGGGTGATTGCCTCTTTAGCTGTGTTGTGGTAGCAAAGGGAACCACTTGAGTGCTACATCCTGTGTTAGTGAGAGCTCTCTCGATTCTTGGTGGTTTTCTGCTGGAGCACAGTAAAACACTGCTTTTTGAGGCCTTTGTCAAGTCTGTCTAAAGGAAATGTAAGCTCTCAAGTTCACCAGAAGGGAACACTTGCCACTGGTTAAAACTGCAAAGGAAATACTTTTGTGCCAGGAATAGAAGGGGGGACATTTGCTCTCTGCAGGACTGTAGTTGGTAGATTGAAGGAGCCTGCTGCTGTGGTCACTGCCCCACTCCCACAGGTGGCTGTGGGATTGGTGCTTCCCACTGCCCAGCTCTTTGACGCTAAGTGAGAAACCTTAGCTTAGAAGGGTCTGTATTCTTTTGCCATGTGATTTTTTGGTGAGGGTTTCAGTTTCCCATGAGCAAGCAAGAAGGAATATATGAAACTAATCTCCACTTCAGATTAGAAATGTCTTGCTTACATATCTTTCTTGCCAGCTGAGAGGAGTGAACCTGCGGTGTCCTTGTGTATCACTGCTTGATTTATGAATGTTTACCTGATTTATGTATCTTATGCCTTACCATGTTTATGAGGTACTGAGAGGAGCAGGAGCAGCAGCTCCAGGAATAACTTTTCTGCTTAACCTCCTTGCACGGTGCTTTGGAGCTGTTTGCTGTGGAGTGTTGGGGATTTGAAGCTCATAGAGGTACTGTGGGGTCAAAATCTGGTGGCAAATGGATCCTCAGTTTGACTAGACCAAAAGTGTTCTCATATCAATAATGCAGGCAGTTGTGTGCCGTTGCTGTGCTTTACTGTCTTTCTTTTGTAAGGAAATAGGTGTTTGTGGCTTTTCATTCTTCTGCTGCTGTGCCTTGCACAGGTGCCCTCTGTGCTAAACAGAGCAGCAAGCTATTTGGAATTAAATTGCCTTTGAAGAGTAAGCATAGTCCTTTGCCCAGGTAAGGAGGGCTTTTCACTGATGCTGCCGGGAGAAGGTAGGAGAAAGACTGGCTAAAAGAGAAGCACTGAGTTTTCTGAGAATCTGAAGGACTTAGAGGAGTGTCTCCTCCCAGGTGTTAACCTTTTGCTCCTGAGCAGACCATGTCACTAGGTCAGCTGCTTGTCCTAGACTGGCAGCTGGGGGTGTATATTGGAACAACAATAACTCTTCCATGGGAGCATCTGCAGTGTCAGTTCCCATCACTTGTCTCTTGTTGGTATCTTATATTGTCATTTGATATATGCCTTGAAGAGTCTTAGAGCTGTGATTTAAGATGTGTTTGAATTCTTCCTCACTGATTACCTGTTCACATTAATCACTTTGGGTTTGTAGACTAGACATTCATGTTGGGTTCTTTTAATTTGAAATATGATTTTCCTATAGGAGCTTGTTAGCTTTTGGGATCATCAAGAAATACACTATGTGGATTTAGTCATTAAAGTAGGAGGCATTGCAATGCATTATTGATTTGTTGGTTTCTCCTGGTGAGAAAGCAAGTTGAAAGAAAATGGGAATCTTCTTCAGTGTATATGGAATCTTTTTTCCTTAAAATAGATTTATATTCAAACAGTGTGTATAAAATATAAGATGCTGCTGCATTTCCAATGTTTGAGTGTAAAACTGGAGGAAAAGAATTGCATGTGACTGCTTCTAATAGAACATGAATTTGGCCCGAGGATCAGGGGGACGTGTGTGCATGAGGGGCACCTGGTACGTTAGAGGTTGTTCCTTTTAAATCCCCCTGATTTGGGGTGATGGGGCCTTGCTGGTCTGCTCATTATCTGGGCTGGTTTTCTTCCTGCTCTTGCAACTCCTGTGTCCACACAGCACAGACAACCTCACGAGTGCTCTGGTTCTGTGTTTAGGCTGCGACGCGCCAGGACATGACCTACTGGCTGCAGGAGCTGCAGCAGAAGAGGTGGGAGTATTGCAACAACCTGGACGCAGCCAAAAGGGACAGCCGCACTTCCCCCACGCCGAGTGACTTTTCCAAAGGTCTTGTTGCCAAAGACAACCCTGGTATGTTGGAGGTTTGAGGAAAACCAGAAGGCATGTGTCTCTGCAGTGTTGCACTGCGGGAGAGAGCAGCCTCGGGAAGCTTTTTCACATCTTGTTGTCAAGTAATTCTGTGTAAACTCTGTATATGTTGATGATGCTATAATTATTTAACATAATTTTTTTGGTTTCTGAGTCCTTACAGGAAGGGATTGCTTGCTGGTTTCTGTTCTTCATAAACAAGACTGAGTAAAATCCTGTTCTGTGCCAAGTTAGGCGTTAGTAAAGCTCTCTTGGGTCAGACATATTTCGTCACTGGATTTCATTTTTGATTGATTTCAATTTGCTCATGTTAAGCTGTGTCTCCCCCACCCTTGTGCCCTCCCCCAGATCAGATCCCAGTCTGCCTTGTTGTCCTCTAACCCAGTTTGCTGCTTTCCTTTGAGAGCCCTGTGCTTGTGGCTGTTTGCTCAGCTCAGCTGGGCTGAGGGATGCGTTTTCCTGGGGGCTCAGCCTGAGTTTCAGCCACAGCAGCCAGTCCCTGCTGGTCCCTTGGTCAGTGCTGGTCTCACCCTGCCGTGTGCCAGTGCAGGGACTGCCACTAGAAGGGAGCAGCTCATTCTCCAGGTTGGTTTTTGGCCAGTGTGGTTTCCAGAAGTGGTTTACTGTGGGGACAGGGAAGTGCCAGGATTATCCCAGTGAACTGTTGGGAATGCCAGGTGGGATGGTTTGAGGGCACCTTTGTGGGCAGCACGCAGCCTGGTTAGCAGCTTGGCAAAGCAAATACTGCCAGAGCACCTGTACTGGTTTGCCAAAACCTAAGTGTTCGAAAGGGGAGCAGGCTTTTGTCTTCCAGCCCTTTGCCTTTCTGCCTTCAGGCTCCCCATCTGTGTTGTTTGTCTGACCCTGTGCTGAGTTGGTAGCCAAAAAGGGAGACTTCTTTTTCATTTCTGCCAGATTAATGAGTGGGATATGTTTCCTGTGCAATCAGGTGACTGCCAGGGCTGGTGGAAAGGAGAGAACAAGGCAGAGTGGAAAACAGGGAGGCAGAGCAGAGGAGTAGGCAGGCCTGCCCCCTTGGCAGCAGCTTCTTGGATCAGATCAACTCTAATATGTAACTTGGCCACAAATCTGTTCGTTCTTGTTTGTGCTGCTTCCCTCGGAGCTTGGGTACAACGTGAAACGAACCTGCTGTCACTGCACCACGTGCAGGCCCTGTTCCCTCCCTCCAGTTTTGCACCAGATCCAGGAATTCAGTCACTGATCTGGTATTTTCCTTTCCTCTCAGCTGCTGGGGGTTTTTTTGGATGAGCAAGCTGAGCTTCTTTGTGTGAATTTTTTTTTATTATTATTTCATTTGATTTCTTTTTAAATTTTTAATTATTATTGTTATTAAATCCAGGAGCGTCAAGATAAAATGCTTGGGCTGAGCAGGCCCATCCCTTGCAGGGGCAGCCTGCTAAAGTTAGACTGCATTGTGTAGGATTTGGAACTGCATCTTGAGGATCTCATTTGGTAGGGAAAATCACAGGGTTGACTTTATCACCAAGTGTAGTGTTTAAGTAGGGATTTCTTCTGGGCAAAATGCAAATAACCTGAGGGATTGATGACTGTGTCTTCTTATTAATCAAGTACTCCAAAAGTTTCCTGTAGAATTAGGGGATTCTTGAAGGCTGTGGTTTGATGTTGATGATTAAGATGTGCTTTATACTGGGGCACAGAAATTGGTTTGTTTTGCTGGTGCTTGGGTACAGATGCTCTCACCAGTGTTTTAAAAGGGGAAGTAGCCTGCCTGTCTTCAGCCCCAAACCAGAACTGCCTATTGGAACCCTGCCTGTTCTGTCCTCCCCGTGTCCTCCCATGTCTCCTCCCAGTTTAGAACTCTGGACTAACTGGAACATACATAAAGCTAAGCTACTGCTTTGTGGATCAGCCTTGAAAGCTTTTTAAGAACATTCAATATAGTGAAAAATACTTTAAAGTATTTTTCAGACTGGGACGTGGAGAAATTCATGTTACAAAAATTAGACTGTAGGATTTGTCATGGAGCTACCATGGAAGTGAAATAATTTATTCCTTATGGGATATGGGATTTTTTTTAACTTGAAATTGATTGAATGTTGTGCAACCCACCCCTCTGAGCAAACCACAGGCTGCTGGAAGCAGGAGATCAACTACAGTGAGCAACCTGAGGATCAGCCAGACAACTGGCACATCTGTGAGGGGAAATGCACGTGTTAGAAATGCAGCTCCTGAGCAATTCCTATACCTGGGCCATCCTGTAAAGGGATTTGGGGAATCATTCAGGTAGAAGATGAAACAAGCTGTGAGTCTGAGGGCAGAGTGTCAGTATTCCAGCCTGGGTTTGGGTATCCATAAGCTTTTGGTCTGTGTGTTTTGTGCTTTGGGTTTTTGTTTGCTTCCTTCTGGGATGGTGGTTGGGTTTCTGGAGGTTTTTTTTTGGTTGATCTGAGGTTTGGGTTCTTTTCTTAGTTTTGGTTTGGTTTTGGTTTTGTTAAAATCTCTTGTATTATCTTTGCCCTTTATTAGGCAGTGCATATGACCAAGAGCTAGTTGTAGCTAACCTATCTCAGCTGGACTGTGTTCAGCCCAAACAGCCACGGTGCAAAAGAACTTGGAATTCTCTTTGGCTGATAAGGCCCTGAAGTGTCTGTTCATGAAAAATCAAGGCAGTGTAACTTGTAGCTCTGTTTGAAACACGACATGATGCACTTCTGTGGCAGATATTGCTTTTCAAGGGTTTGAGACATTTGTAGTGTCAATGGTTTTTTATACTTTGTATTCTTTATCACAGAATGTTCTTTCTACTTCTGATCTTTGATAGGGCTGAATAAAAGTCACCCTCTGCTAAGTAACTGGAGGGGACAGCTTGCTCAGAGATGGTCTTGCTGCTTGTGCCAAGTAATAGTCAGAGCAAGGGCTGAAAGGCTCTCCAGTGATAAAAGAGGGCATCATGATTTCCTAGGGTTTGATTAAAATCAGAGGCCATCCCAGTGTGTTACTTTCTAATATATATGCTGAAAAAGTCTGTTGTGAAAAAATCACTAATCCATCAGTACTTTGTGAATTATATCGAGAAGAACTTGAAAATTACATTTGAGCTTGTTTTACTTGCCTGTTCAGAGGGTTTGTAGAAGGCCATAAACCACTTTGTGCTTCTCTATGATGGTTTTGCTATTAATAGTATATTCCATATGCCACATTTTTTATTCCCGCTGCCTGCTGGAGGGAGAAAGGAAGTTATCCAGGCTAATGGAAATGCTGAGGTAACATAGACACCCCAGGTTCTACAGTGTGTGTGTGACAGTGTGGTGTGTTGCAGTCCTGGCTGGCCCTGTTGGATCAGCCTGGATCCTCTGGAATTCACCAGCCGTGGCTCAGGGCTCGTGCAGTTCCCACCACTGAGCAGGAGCTGCAGCAGCTTCCCCACAGCTGGTAAATCCTGGCTGATCCAGGAGGTCCCTGATGGGTGTGCAGTGCCTGTGCCAGCGTCCTTGGCTCTGGGAATGCCAGGCTGGGCTGGCACAGAGCTGGCTCAAGGCTGCAGAGCTCCATGACTTGCAGCAGCAGGGTCACTCGTAGGGTGACACACACCCTGAGAGCTGCCACAGTGGATTCGTTCCCGACTTGGCTCTGATAAACCTGAGCTGGTTTTACAAGGGGATTTTGCAGGTTAATGTGATGAAGCCACCTTAATTTTTATGGCTTTATAGCTACTTAAGTGGGATGAATCAATATTGACTCACCAAGGTTATAAATCACTCAGATAACGCTTCCTGAACATCACACAAGTCCTGCTATCACAAGTATGTGGCTGTGGTGAGAACTCACTGAGGAGAACAGTTTACTGCTTTGAAGGTTCATTTGAACTGAGTGTTTTATTAAGTTGTGTTGCAGTTTAAAGTGAAACCCAGAACTACATTGCTAGCAGGCTTAGCAGTATATGACTCTCCATAGCCACTCATCTTCTACTCATTGAAGGTTTTGCCTATTTTTCCTTTTCTCTCTTTCTCTTTTTTTAATTTTCTTTTTCTTTTATTATAGATTTGAGTCTCCTAAGTCAAAATGCTTCAGCAGAGAGAGCTAGAAATATTCTAGCTGTGGAGACTTCTCCTACAGACCTGGTGGGGGAACAAGCAGCTTCCCAGCCTGCACCAGTCCAAGGGAGTGCCATCAATTTCTCTCTTAAGCAATGGAGTACTGAAATCAAGTAAGTTGGGACTGTGGGAGAAAGAGTTATCAGGAGATTGGTAATTGCTGGCTGAGACTGTTTCCTCCTGAAAGGTGTGTGTCTGTGGTTGGTGGAGCTTCTTTGAAGGCTGGGAGTGGTGGGAGGGATCACTACACTGGTATCTCTTCAGGTAAACTCCTGAAGTGTGAACATCATTGTGTGGCATCTCTGATACCTGGAAGGGAGACTCGAGCCTTGGAAAGCACCTCTAGTGATGACTTTGCTCTCTGAACCCAAGCAGGGACCTGGGAGCTGCATTCTTGGCTACTCCTGCTTTTTCATGGAGCTGCCAGTTACAGCATTGTAGTAGTAGTCATAGTACTCAGTGCATAGGAACTGTTTTTAATGATGAAAATCAAGCTAGTATAAATCCTTACTCTTCATTTTCTTCTTAAAGTAAATGCATGTGCATGGCACAGATTTGAAGTCGCTGTAGTTTGAATTCCTGAGCAAAAATGTGGCAGACCCTTTCTGAACAGCATCAACATATATTAGCCCCTTACTCATCCATGAGATAACTCTCTAGTAGTAACTGCTTTAAGGAAAGCAGTGCTGCTGGGTTTCAGCTCTCCTGTTACAGTTTCTTCCTAAATGATTTTCCTCTTTGCTTTGCCTGCACACATTTTCTGCTTGTTCTTAAAGCCTGTTACAGTGCTGGTGCAGAGTGGCTCACAGAGCAGAGGTGTAGTTTGGTTAACTAGACCACATCCCTCTTGAGCTGTGAGTAAAAGGTGGTTCATTTTCATCAGCAGTGCTCACTTAAACAGATGCTTTTTAAAGCTTTCTTGTTTAGCACGGAGATCTGAGAGGTTTTTAAGTGGTGTTAGTTTTGGCTCTTTTTCGGTTGTTGGTTTTGGCTCTTTTTTTGGCTCCTTCTCTTTCTTTTTTCCTCTACTTTGTCGACTGTAATGGAAGTTCTAGAAAAGGTGGCTTATGGCTGGATTGAGAAATACATAAATCCTGTTACTGCATGTCCTGTTTTAACTGATAATATTGTGTGGCTCTTTGGGTCTGTGGAGCCACTTTGCTTTGGTAGAACTTGTATTTGCTCATAATAGAAGGAAAATTACATGCAACAGTTTCTGTTTGGTGAATTCCTGCATGCTTGAAACAAGGGTTTCTGGCTTTTTAAAACTTCTCTTTATTTGTGGTGTGTTGGTAGGGTTTTTTTGTGGTTTTCTTCTGAATTGCTTTGGGGAAGTCCAGCTAGGGCAGTGTCAGGGTAAGCTGCTCCGTGCTGCCTGGTGGTGTGTTAGTGTTCCTGAGCTGAAAGGCAGTGGTGGAGTTGTGGCTTGAGGCACTTCTGGCTGGAGGAGAGCACTTCTGGTGGCAGTGGCCCAGCAGGTACTGTAGCACAGTGTTCAAGGGTTGGCCTCCTTTGTATAGCTCTGACCCCAATGGTTTGGAGTCCTTGCAGATCTCTGGGAATAAACACGTGGTTCTCTTCCGCCTTTGGATGTTCTGTGACTCCATGTAAGAGTTTATGAGTCTGTGTAAGAAAACTTCCCACTGCAGCTCTTTGAGGCTGGGTGCCACCAGCCAGCAGGTTGTGAGCACTGAAGTTCCTGTATCCAGGAAGGTGAATCTGTTTTGAGACTGGAGCCTGGAGCAGTTCTCATGGGGAAGATGAATTTTCTTCAGCGTAGGTTTGATGAGGGACCAGTGAATTTTCCTTCTAATGGCCATCCTCAGCTGCTCCAGAGAGAGGGGAGGGCGTGTATAATCCTAATTTTGATTTAGTTTGCATAAATAATGATCATTATTGCATATTTCTCCTGAAGTGAATGAAGATCAATAATCTGAACTCTTCAGTAATAGTGCAGGGGTCCTCCAGACAACAGCCTTTCCTGTGGCCCAGCTTTGGTTTGTGCTCAAACCAGTTTGAACAGAATTCCTGTGGAAAAAGTATGTAGGTCCTGTGTTTTAACACATGTGGTCTGATTTGTCACTACTTGATTGACAAGTGATGTTCTTTTCCTGGGGGAACAGCATTCTATGAGTGTGTATCACAGGAAGGTGTAGTTAATGTTGTTGGACCTCTGCAGAACCAGGACAAGATTGCTCATATTTTCATAACAGCAAAAGCTAATTATTCATCTTGGGAAATTTAAATTACAGAGTAGTGTCTAAAAGCTATAACTATAAGAGCTGGTGGCAAAAAAAGCCCCATTAAAATGTTAGCCACTATTATAGTAACCATATACAAGCAGCAGGCCTGTTGTGGTTGCTGCTCTTCCTCCCTTCTCCAGCAATCTCATGGCCTTTGGAATGTGTGTTTGTGATCCAATGTCTTACTGGACTGTGACTGGCTATAGCCCCAGTGTTAGGGGATGGATCAAAGTGTTTCTAGAGCTGCAGTTTCCTCTGCATTGCTGGGGGCTTGTATTTGTCTTGCTTCTGGTAATTTGTGTGAAGCCATGTAGCTGTTTGAAAGCCTTGTTCTCCCTCCTGAACACATTTATGGTGTGTCTGACAGAGAAGCTGTTGCTGTAGTAGCTGTGTTTGCATCCCAGGTAGCAGTGGGGAAATAACAATGGGGAAAAAAAGAAGAATATGCCTTGAAGTTAAACTGTGTATATATTTACAGTAACAAAAGTTGAACTATGCTTTTCTACTTTTTAAAAATATATTTTCAAGTACTAGTTGACATATACAGCCATTTAGGCCTGAATTTTTTTCATCTTCATACTCTCAGCTACTTGTATCTTATTTATGCAGAGTATAAATTGGAAAACATACTGAATTTTAGTAACCCAAAGTTACATAACTGTAAAATAAGACTTAAACCCCAAACATTTTAAAAATAGGGAGTCATTAGATCATATGATCAGCTCTTGAGTAGTTTCTCCAATTGTACTGGCCATAGTGTGCTTAGGAAAATAAATAGTTTTCAAATTGAACTCTCTGATCTTTAAATCTTCCTTTAATTTAATAGAAAGCAATGAAGCAGTGCTGCCTCAGTGCCCTGAACCAACCTGCACAAAAGCTTTACAAAATGGAGCACCAGCTATGATTTTTCGTGGGCTTAACAGCAGTTTCTAAAGAAGCTTTTGTAGAAGTCACTTGACTTCCTTGTGGGTTTATCAAGCTTTAGAAGATGGTGTTCACCCAGGCTTTAAATACTGAAGCAGGGGGCTGTGGAGCTGCGTGGTGGGAGGTCAGGCACTGTCACAGAGTGGCTGCAGAGGTGCCAGGTGACACTGAGTGACTTTGAGTGCCCTGGGAAACATGATTGTCACCCAATTGATGTGTTTCATTTGCCTGGCAGGTCTGAAAAGTGAAGTGAGGCTTCTTGCCCCCAGTAGAAATTGTGATTCTTTCTGGGAGAAAATCAAATGTGTAGCATAAATTAGTCTTTGCTAAGTTTGTAAATGGATTGCTGAAATGGTTTTATTAATAACCTTTAGGGTTATTTTTAAGTTGTACTTAAGTATTTCTTGGTTCATCAGATTATGAAAATCTTGCACTGCATAATGATGAGTTTAGAGTTCCTTTTGATCAGGTGTTAAATCCCTTGAGAAGCTGAAAGACTGGCCTGGATCATCAAGTAATCTTGAGAGTGTAGTATGGGTTACTGCCTGCTTGAGGTGTGAAGAGTAGGAAGAGAGAATGTGGCTGATGGAGTGAAAGCATCTTTGGGGGCTTTTCTGCATAGAAAATACTGCAATACTGAACACATTTCCAGTTTTGTACCTGAGACATTAAACTGATTCACGTGCATTGATGTAGAATCTCCTTGTCTAGCTGAACAAAGACTTCACAATACTGAGCTACATTAATGCTCGTGGGTATAAGAGTAGATATTTCTGATTGCATGGTGGTCGTGGGGGAAGCTGGGTGAGGGAACCTCACCCTGCTGGGAAATGGATGGTTCTGCTTTGGAATTCTCTGGCTGGGATTTAGAGGATGCCTCCCAAATGTTCTTGCAGATAATTGGCCATGTTCCACCTTAGGAAAGAAAAACTGCTCAGGAGTCCGTCATCAGTGATTCAGCCACTGCAGGTCTCTTGGATGATCCTGTTTTACATTAATCCAGGCTATGGAACTGTAACACACGTGTGTGTTTTGACTGCATGCTGTGCAGCTCAGTGCTTGGCAGTTACCCTGCAATTCTCAGCTACAATAACTGATCAATAAAGAGATGCTGCTTGTAAACCCTGACTTTTTTTGTACTTCCCCACTGCTAAAACAAGGATAAAGGCAGAGGGGGATACAAAAGGCCACAGTGGTCTTCTAGATATCAATATCCTGCTAAAGCAAAATAATTCTTCTGTTCTTGAAATGTCGATGGCAGGCGCTGTTTGGTAGGATATGCTTGATTTTCTTTCAGCTTTGGTTTGGTCTGTGTTTTAAATTAGTTTTAGTTTGCACTGTTTGAACTGTAGCGCTTGCCTTGAAAAGCCCTTTCTAAAATGAATGCAAAATGCAGAAATCTTTGTCCCTTTTCCCTGCTGTGTTTTCCACAGAAACTCCATGTCCTCTTTAAGGAAAGGAAGTAACGAAAACCGCCGGAGCGTGTTTTACACCACTGAGGAGTGGGAACTGCTGGATCCAACCCCAAAAGACTTGGAGGACTCCATGGCTCTGGAAGAAAAGAGGAAACACCTGGCAGAAGGAAGTAAAGGTAGAAGTGGGAGGAAAGAAGGGCAGCATATGCCTTCTTTAGTGTAGTGTACCGTTGTGTTTGTCTCTAGGGAATAAGTGGAAGATTATCTTCTCTTCACAAACCACATCCAGAGCTCTGTAAATTATTTTAAAAAAATCAATTCCTTATGATGTGTTTGGAATCTTGTGCCATTCAAATACAGTAGAATAAGGACAAAGCCTTGTTATCCACTGTCTCTGGGTTCCTGAGCATGTTACTGCCTTTAGTTCTGTCACTTGAGTTGCAAAGTTGGGAGATGAAGGGAAGTGCAGAGGCTTTTAATTTAATCAGCTGAGTGTCAGAGTTGCCTTTAGACTCCAAATAAGTATGTAGCTGTTACACTGGCTTGCTTCTGAAATGCAGTCATAGCTCATCTGTGTATTGTAATTGGGCCTCAGATTGGACCAGTGTGTGGAATAAGATGTTTTTAGAGTTCCTTAAGAGCACTTTAGCTGACATGCAAGTGATCTAATCTGTTAGAAAACCTCTTTCTCCCTGAGTGCTCCTGTGGCTGTGTGGAGGGTGGTGGATTGTTGCACCAGTGCCTCTTACAGGAGCAGTGGGCTGTCGTACCAGGGATGCTTTTGCTCTGATCACGTTGGAGCTGTTAATTAATTAAAGCAAAGTTTACTTTGCCGTAGCTAGGGGTGCCTTTTATTTTCTGTAATAAATTAATGCTTGGGAAGTAAGAGATGAAGAGAATTTTACAATTCATGAGCCAAGTCTTTTATCTGGGAGGGGAGAAGACTTTGAGCCATATACTTTTCCCACCAAAGGAAGCAACTTGGAAAATGAGGCCTGTTTAACTCTATTGTTTTGGGTGGTTTAGAAGCTGCTCAAAGTCTCACGGTAATGAGCCTGGTTTTTAGAGGAAATCTGAATGCTTTGAAATGTCTTTTTACTAAGTGAACCGAACTAGAAGCAATTGTTTTATGCAGGACTGACTAGTTCAGCTTTTCCATTTGATTTTGGCCGCATTCCACACAAAGCAAGGCGCCCCTTGTTGAAAGACATGATTGGATCGAGCAAAAGCCGCAACAGCAGTGACTCCTCTCCAACAGAGTGGGGGGCTGGCAACGGGAACAGACTAGTCTCTGAACTGCAACTCAAGTATCAAAGCCAGCAGGAAGAGCTGGAGAAGCTAAAGAAAGATCTTTTGAGCCAAAAGGTAATTAAGCCTTCAGGCAAAGTGCACAGAAGCAAATGGATCTGGCAGGTGATTGTGAGTTTAACCTTTGTGGCATCTAACTGGTTAAGAGCTGGTTGGTTGGTGTAAAGTGATGGTGCTAAACAAACCTTTGTACACAAAGAGCCTTGAAACAAGAAGGACCACCTTTTGCATCCGCTGAAGATTAGATCCCTGAGCAGAACTTTCATTTGCATGTTCATTAACTTGATCTTTATATCTTCCTTATTCTCTGAAGGTAATTTGTTCAGTGTCTGCCAGGATCCTGGCAGATAGCCACAGCTTCTTTTTCCTTTAGTGCTTATAATTTCTGAGGAACTTATCCTTCCAGGTTCTCTTTGTTTGTTCTTTTGATTCTTTCAATGCTTGTGCAGTGGGTGTGGAATAGAGCTGACTTCCCTCCCCCTCCCCTAACTGCATCCTCAGGAGTGGTTTTGGAGAAGATAACCATGATCTGTGCATGTAGTACTGCACTCACACAGTGTTTGTGCTTGTGTGCCCTTGTAACTCCAACTTAGTACCTGGCATTTATCGAAAAGAATTTCTACTCCTTTTAAGAAGAAAATCTTCTAGATCTTATACAGAGCTGCTGCTTCTACTATTTGTATTTCCCATTGTGTGAGCTGGTCAACAGGAATCCAAAGGAGGAGTGTATGAGCCCCATGTTTATAGTCCCTTTAGGTGTTATCTTTCCTAGGAGTGCATTTGAGCTTCTGAGAAATCTCACTGGTCTAGTGCAACACTGTGTTCACAGCTGCTCCTGTTTTAATCAGGAGAAACAGAAAGCTGGTCTCTTAGGTTGTTGATACTGTGTGAGGATTCTCTAAACAGCCCTCCCAAGACTTCCTTTTTGGCAGAGCAGCATGTATGGTTTCCTCCTCTTGTTTTCTCTGTGTCTGTTAGAGAGGAGAGCTATTTACCTTTGCCTTTTCCTTTCTGTAATCTTCACTTGTTAACCTAAGCCCTCTCCCTGCTCATCTTCCTACAGCAGGGCTGCTTGCAGGTGGGGCTTTTCTAAACTGGCACAGCTTTTCCTTAACCTGTTGCAGCTTTTCTAGGCAGGATCTTTAGCTCAGTGACAGACATTTAAATCATCTGTGTAGGCCAGTCACTGTTAGGTGTTAGTCTGCTAGAAAACATGTCACGTGAGTGTTTCCTTTTTCCTTAAAACACCAGCATGAGGTCCCTTAAAAGCTGATGATTCGGATTAAAAACCCATTCCAAAGCTTTCTTTTGCTTGATGTTGGCATTCTAATTCTAAAACTCAGAAACTTAAAATTTCCTTGCCTTTTTCTTTTTAATTCTCAGGAACTCGTCCGACTCCTGCAGCAAACAGTCCGCTCCTCCCAATACGATAAATACTTTGCCAGCCGCCTTTGTGAGGGGGTTCCCAAAGACAAATTAGAGCTGTTGCACCAAAAAGACGACCAGATTTTGGGTCTCAACAATCAGCTTGAAAAATTAAACCTGGAGAAAGACAGTCTCCAGCAGGAAGTGAAGAACCTGAAATGTAAAGTGGGAGAACTCAATGAACAGCTGGGTATGTTGATGGAGACTATTCAAGCTAAAGATGAGGTGATCATGAAACTCTCTCGTCAACTCAGTGAATGTGAGGACAGTACATCCTCTCCAAGTGGAGCAGTAAACTCTCCCACGGCCACCTGTGCTAATAAGGAACTACAGGAACTGGACAGACTAAAAGTAAGAGCAATGCCTTTGTCTCCATGCATGGGGGGACCTGTACTCCCTGTAAAAGTACTTCTTGGGCTGCTGAACTCTTTGAGATCACTCCAGCAGTTCCCCAAAATACTCATCAGCTGGGGCTTTCTCTGCCTGGAGCCTCCACCAATCCAGCCAGAACTTCTGTCCTTTGGGCTGCTCTGTGTATCTGTAGTGCAGGGTCCTGAGCCTCCAGTAAATTGGTCACTGGTGTGGAGGAGCAGTGATGTGAGAAACAATCAAAGCAGCAGGGAAAGTGAGTGTAAGAGGAAAACGTAAGTGTGGAGGAAAACAGACAGAATGCTTGCTTTTTAAAAAAACTGCAAATACCAAAGCTGAGGCAAAAAGAGCATGTGAAATGGCAAAGGGAAGCTCTGAGGAGACAGAAGAGGAGGGAGGAGAATAAGAACCTGTTTTGCTAATGCTGCTACAGATCTTATTAATGCTTTTTCTTTAACCTCAGTAAATGTGTCACAGGTTCTTAATGGAGTTACTGAAGTTTTCCACTTTGCTTTCTTGCCTTTGGATAAATGTTGTATTCCAAACTGATTAACATTCCAGGAAATTTGGAATACAAGTCACTTAAAATATGCATAAACATTCATCATTTTCTTTCCTGTATGAGACTGTGGTAAGTTTTAAAAATGATAAGTGCTCTTAGCTGCTGTTTGTGTGTTCTGAGGTGTGCTTTCTTTGGCAGGCGTTCGCTGTTTGTAAAATATTTTTATTAAAAATCCAGTTTGTGGTTGGTTTGTTTGTTTGTTTGTTTTTTTATCAACAGGACAATCTTCAGGGTTATAAGACGCAGAATAAATTTTTAAACAAGGAGATTTTGGAACTTTCTGCTCTACGAAGAAATGCAGAAGCAAGAGAGAGAGAGTGGCAGGCAAAGGTCAGACCAACACAGCATATTCTCAGTTTGGCAATGTCTCAAATGTTTTCAAAATTTTAGCTGTAAATCTACCCAGGAAATGGAACAACTTAAATGTATGAAATGTGATAGCTTCAAAAAAAATCCCCCTTAACTTAGTCCTTACAGACCAATCTTTCTGAATAGATTTGCTTGGAAATTGTGTGACCCAGTGGAAGTTTTTTGTAACTTATGAACAGAGGGATATATATTTCTGAAAACATTCTTTCCTCAGAATTCAGGCTGTAATGGTGACAGGAAATGTAAGGATTGGATATGTCACTGAGTGGAGCTTTCTCCTGAGCACGAAGGATGACTATGGTACAGTGAGTGTAGTTTTGGGAGCATGTTCCTGTGTGGATGAACTTGAGTGTAGAGACACTGAGGTAAATAATGAAGCTTTCCATTGCCTGGGGCTGGAAGGTGCACACACCTGTAGCTATGGCTTGGTAGGGTGTGCCTTTGGTTTTTTGGAGGCAGTGCACATGGTGGCCAGGTTTAAATGCTGGAGTTTGCCATGGAGGTGTGTGTTTACAAGTCCTATGTGCTGTTGCCCAACTCGTATCTTTAAAATGCCACTGAAGTTGTTCATGTTCCAACATGTACAGACTAAAGCTGTTCCTTTAAAAGCACAAAATGGTTGAGTTGTATTTCATGCAATGTAATGATAATTAAAGCCTGCTCAGACTTTCCATATGCAGAAGTACATCTGGTGGAAAACATCAGGTCTCCTTTACTGCTCTATGTTTGCTGGTGCTACAAAAATGGGCAAGTCAAACTGACTGTTCTTGACTTACAGGTTTCTAAGCAACATAAACCAATAGAATAACATTGAACCAGATTTTAAAAGCAGTGTAGTACCAAGTCAGTGTCTGAAGACTTATAGACTATATTGTTTTCTGCAGTATACCAGCTTGGAAGCCAAACTCTGCCAGATTGAAAGTAAATACTTGATCTTACTTCAAGAAATGAAAACCCCTGTTTGTTCTGAGGAGCAGAGTCCTGCTCGTGAGGTCATCACACAGTTGTTGGAAGATGCCTTGAAAGCAGAAACTAGTGAACAACCAGAACAAGCCTTTTTCAAACCACACCTCGTCAGGTAATTTGGTCCTGTTAACATAAATATATGTGTGTCTTGGTCAGTATGTGTGTCCCAGCAGTGAAAGTCCCTGGCACTGGGAGTGTAAGTGTCAGAAGGGGTAGTGAATGGTCAGACTGGGAAGCTTCCTTAACACATTTATTGGTTTATTGACATACAGCATAAAACCTAGACTCAAATGCTGCCATATAGCTGCTGAAGAGGAGATTGGTTCATTTGAACTCAACCCTCTTCTTAAATACATCACTTAATCTGTGCAGTAATATACCCAGGGATATGGGCACCAAGTCTGTTCTGCATGGAATTGTAAAAGCAACTACTAAATAAAGGGTATACTTCAAAAAAATGTATAATAATTAAAACTTGAACACTACGGAGCGTGGCTTTGAAATAACTTGAGAGCTTTGGGGCTGCTGAACACGTGTAAAACCCCTTTTCTTTTTTCCCCTCCACAGTGAGTATGATATATATGGGTTTCAGACAGTCCCAGAGGATGATGAGGAGGAGAAACTCGTTGCAAAGTCCCGAGCTTTGGACCTGAGGTCGCTGTCGCTCAGTGAAAACCGAGAGATCTCTGCTGGGGTGAAGTGGGAGAACTACCTTGCGAGCACCATGAACAGGGAGATGATGCGCTGCGTGGAACTGAAGAACCTCATCCGCTCCGGGATCCCCCACGAGCACCGCTCCAAGATCTGGAAGTGGTGTGTCAACCTCCACGTGAAAAAATTCAAGGACAGCACGGTGCCTGGCTACTTCCAAACCCTGCTGCAAAACGCCCTGGAAAAACAAAACCCTGCCTCTAAACAGATCGAGCTGGATCTCTTGAGGACTTTGCCGAACAACAAACATTACTCCTCGCCGACGTCCGAAGGGATCCAGAAGCTGCGCAATGTGCTGCTGGCGTTTTCCTGGAGAAACCCTGACATAGGATACTGCCAAGGGCTCAACAGGTAACATTTAGCTCATCTGGAGTAATAACTGTGCACTGAAACGCTTAATAAGCCTTTCAGATCACAACATGCTTCCCAGCAGAGGTTTGCCTTATGCGTTGCATGCTCGTAATTGAATTGCTTTAATAAACAAAAAAGTATCACACTTTTTAAAACAATAAAAACCCCCAACAGGTGACTTGGATAATGAGTTTTGTAAAATCAACTTGTAAAAAAACCCTGGAACTGGAATTAACTCACATAAGAAATGAGCTACTTAAATGTAGTTTTACACTGACTTCATGTCACTTGTAGGGGATTGAGCTGCTTTTGTGTGCAACAGTTTGCTAAGCTTTCTCTAAAACAAGCAGAAATAAATTCCTGAAAGCTTTTTTGTATTGTTAAGGCCACAAATTTCAGCATTTCCCTCTGATGTCTTCAATCAGAATTGCAGGAATTAAAGGTGACTCTCATGTTACAGTGCTAAGAAAAACTTTTAACTCATTGCAATTGGCCTTGACCAGAACAGCTTTGCTACTTGGAGACCTGTAGTAAAAGAAGGTGTTACTTGAAGCAGGTATATTAGTGTGACAAAACACCCTGCCTTGTCCCCATGGTGGAATGCTATAATGCAGTAAACCCCAGTATAATACTATAATTCTATACTATGCTATGACTACTGTGTAATACCATAATGCTATAGATGTCCATTTGGGCACTGATTTGTGTACTGGAACAGGCTTTTGAACTAGAGCAGCTCTACCTCTTGGAACTGCACTGAAGAAGGCATAGAATGGAGGCAGAGAGTAACACACAGGTAGTGAGGTGGGGGTGGTAGCAGCAGTAGAAATAGTGAATAATGTAGTAGTAAGTATTCTTTTTCTGAGGATTCATCACTAGTGGTTACATTCTGTAGGTAAATCATCCATTTCTGGTATTAATGTTATCCCTGGCATGTCAGAAGGGCTGTGGTGGTCTTGGAGCAACTAGAAGGTGTTACAAATGCTTCTGAGAAAGTTGACCTTTGTGTGCAGCATTACTTTCTCCTGGGACCTCCTTGGTTTTACTGTAAATAAGTCTGGGTTTGGGTGTACTTGCAGAAGGTAAAAGCTATTTGGATCCATGCCCTGTGCTTTAGTCCTCTTCAGCTTTAAAGTGTGATTATGTCACATCAGAAGCAGTTCATGTTTCATGTATTAGACAGGCAGATTCGTGTGACTTTTACTGTATAAAGGATGTAACTTTTGACTCCTTGGTGTGTTTGCTTCGTGGAAACCCCCACCTTACACCCTGCTCAGAATAAACAGTGTCTCCTTGCTAAACTACACTCTGTCTGTGTTTAGAGAGCTCCTAAAATCAGCAACACCAACCCTTCAAGAAATTCTTAGAACAAGTTTAGTCTTTGAAATATTTTAGGGCTTTTTATTTTCATTAAAAGATGATGGTGTTATTTATAGTTATCTTAATGGATATAAAGCAACTGTGCTAGAAAGGATTTTTCTAATCTTAGAACAATTTTGTCAGTAATTCAAGAGCCATCTATTCTTTCTCCTCCTCAATAAGGAAAGACAAAAATCTGGGAATCAAGTATTGTATTTAGGAGTTGGAAGCTTCTTCTCATTATTTTGTCTTAGTTCCTGGGAAAATGGCTTCAAGAAAATCACTCAGCTTTTGCCTTTATGTGATTTCTTATTTAGCTGAATAAAATACTTGGTGTGGCTGAGAAGGCCCCATGTGAAACTTCATTACCAGTTTTGCTCTTCAGTTCTCTCTGTTAATACATTTATCTCTGCTCAACAGAAACACTATTGTAATGGTTCTTAATACAGTTTGTGATGCTACAATAATCTTTTTCTCCCAATAAACCCTGTTTTCAGGTTGGTAGCAATTGCACTTCTGTACTTGGAACAGGAAGATGCTTTCTGGTGTCTGGTAACAATAGTGGAAGTTTTCATGCCTCGTGATTATTATACTAAGACTCTGCTGGGATCCCAGGTGTGTGCTCTGGCCCTGTGAACTGCAGCTTTCCTTTGCAGCTGTCTGATAGATCTGTGGGGGGATGTGCTCTGGGCAAGGGTGGGTTCCAGGCACCAGGGCCCTTGTTGGGACAAGGACTTGACACTGAAATAGTTGCTCAGTGACCTGCTTGGAGCTCCAGTCCTTAACTCCCCCTCTCATTACTGGCTTCACAGCACTGAGGGGATTTTTGCTTTCTTTCCTCACATTTGGGGCATGGTGGCTGTGGGCTCTGTGGGAGTGTTTTGCAGCACTGAGAGCAATGTGCTGTGGCACTGCTCTGCTTCCAGGTGCTGCCTCCTCCACCCAAGGCTTTGCCCAGCACGTTCTCTGCTCCAGCACTGGTGACCTGTTGTAGAAACACAACCTCTGTGTGTGAGGAGCCCTGTGGGACAGGAGCTGGGTGGAGAAGTTGTGTCAGCAATGGGGGTGTGCACTGGGGTGGCTGTGTATGTTTTGGCTGGATCTAGCCTGCAAGTGTTATCTGGACAGTGCTGGGTTTCCTGGTTCCCTCTTGAAAAAACTTAGATTTACAGAGGGGTAACAGCCCCACCTTGAATGATGTGTTGGAAAATTAGGGGCAATAATAACCCCTTTGTCATCTGTTCAGGTTGATCAGCGAGTGTTCAAGGATTTGATGAGTGAGAAGCTTCCACGACTGCATGCTCATTTTGAACAGTACAAAGTTGATTATACTCTTATCACTTTCAACTGGTTCCTGGTGGTGTTTGTGGACAGCGTGGTCAGCGACGTCCTTTTTAAAATCTGGGACTCCTTCCTGTATGAGGGACCAAAGGTGAGCTGAATGAGCTAAGCTTGTTCATTTGTTACCTGATAACAAAAGCCTGGGCTGTTGTGGAGGGCAGGGTGGAGGAAGGTTGTTTCCTAAGGATCCTGTCAGTTAAAATCACTGGTAGGAAAAAAAACACAAGGGAGGAAAGGTGCACAAATAACCAGTCAAAACATGTTCTGTTTTATCTGTGTTCTGCAAGTTAAAGGGTTGAGTTACATGGAAGAATTTTAAATGCAAGTGTTTTACCACCCCTCCTTTGTTTTTTTTCCTTTGAAAAATTAAAGCACAGGCAGTGCTGTTTACTCCTGTGTGTGCAGCTGTCTATCAGTTTCAAGTAATTAGATCAAGATGAGAGCTACTCTTAGAAAGAAGAAAGCCCAAGTGAAGGAGACAAGTTAAAAGTATTGAAAAAATGTAAAAATTAGTTGTAACCAAGTGCTAATTTTTAGCTTATCTCTGCAGACATAGAGCAACCAACCATGACTCTCTGGGCTCCTATGTCATAAATTAAGGGGGATGTGAAAGAATTTTCATGTGCTGCATTCCTGTTAAATTGCAGTGAAATAGAATCAGAGCAGGGGAAAAGGTCATTGGTTTCAAATACTAAGGTAGATTTGGTAGGCAACTGGAGAGAAGAGGTGAGTTATAAAATAAGATGACAAAAACTGTTATACCTGGATTTCTTCCTGGCCCTGGTTGGGCTTTCTAACACACAGGGGTTGTGTGTTCATTCACATCAGTTAAGCACCTTGGCATTTTGTGAATGCACCCGGGTACTGGCTGGCAAAGTTCAGAACTTACCAAAGCCTTTTTGGACTGAAGGAAAAGAATGCTGCTTCCAGTTCATGCCAGTGTTGATGGGCAAACTGGTATCAGACATTCCTGCAGCATCGGTCCCACAATGTGCTGGGAAAATTCAAGGCCTTGGAAAACAACCTGTTTAAAAATTAAAACTTTATTTTAGCTCTGAACTAACTTAATAAATGCATTCAATAGGCCCAGCAGTCCTGTGTGCTACAACTGAATTGGGAACTAAAAACGTCCAAGAATTTGAATGCTCTAAACTCAGTCTTGTGTTGTGGACAGATCTGCAGGACACCCTGCCTTGGTTCCAGCCCACAAGAGAAGTGTCTGGCAGCTTTTGGACACAGGGGCCAGGGCAGGGAAGGGAGACAGAGGGTGGTGTGATTAGAGCTCAAATGCAGCCTGTGTAAGAGGAACACTTCTCCTTCGAGTTTATCAAGATGATCATGAGAATTGGTGCGTTCTGTACTCACAAATCCCAAATGCTGTGTGTGTTTTCATCAGGTAATATTCCGATTTGCCCTGGCACTTTTTAAATACCAAGAGGAGGAAATCTTAAAGCTGCAGGATTCCATGTCCATTTTCAAGTACCTTCGCTATTTCACACGCAATATCCTCGATGCCAGGTGGGTAACTCAGACTTTTGTGTCATTGAAAGACTCCCAGTGGGGTGTGGGGGAATTGTTTTGTTTTTATCTGGATGCTAATTCAGGTGTAAAGCACCTAGAGATGCAACTACCTGCTAAGAATTGTCATGAGCACCTTCATCTAGCCCAGAGAGAAGCAGAAGTGATGAATGCCTCAGTGGTAATTTTGAGGTGTGATGGGGGTTACCTTGTTCAGCTGCTGCATCGTGGTAGCAACCCTGGAAGCAGGGAATAAATACAAATTAGTTACTCTTCTGTTCTTCAGCCCTTGCATAGGACTTACAGCTTGTAAATTAGGATCTAGATTTTTAGGTTCCTGGTTTCAAGACTGTAGAACAGCAGATTGATCTGTAAAAGTCACATTGGGATTGGTTTAATGTCTGAAAAAATTCTGCCCATATATTGAAGCTCCCTGATTTTCAGTTTAGTGCAAAATCATATATTGAAATATAAGGTGGGGTTTTTTTATACTGTAATAATTTCCACGTAAATTTAGGCTTATACTTTGACTTCTGCTGCAAGAGCAGCACTTGCTGTGTTTGTTCTGACTGGAGAGAAGTTAAAACTGAATAATCTTACTCTGTGCTTGAAAGGGATTGTTGGGACTGCTGCAGAGAGAAAAAATAAATATTTTTGGTTTTATCTAATTCGAACAAAACTTTGGTTTTTAATCAGAGGTGAAGATTTGCCTTTCCATTCCTTTTCTGGTTATGGAAACATCTTGGTTCTCCTGCCTAAACTTTCTGGTGCTGAAATAACCTACTTTAGAGATTTTTAATATTGCTGGAAGGTATCTCCTTTTGCTGTTCCCAAAATGAGCTGATTGGGTATCACTGGCAGATGGGGAGTTCAAGGGAGGACAGCATTCAGTGCATCAAAGATATTTCCAATACAAATATGCTCTGTAAGGCCCTGCTTCCTTAGGGTTGGGAGCTGGAAGTAGTGGTGCAGTGCCACCTAGGGAATATGGATTTGCCTGCTGGGACTGGCAAGACATGATTCAAACTGACTGCTTTCTTATTCTACCACGTTTGTACAAGTTTCAAAATCTGAAGAGTCCAGAAGCATGTAGAGTGATGCCTTTCCTGATAGGGACCAGAAGTCATGTTGTGGTAGAGGAAAAATTCAGAAATGCTTTTTTCTATAGAATTCAGGGATGTCCTGAATGGGATAAAAATCACTTTGCACCGAGTTTTTAAGTTCAAACTCACTAGTAGAGAAAAGTATCTACAAACGTGCATGATTATACTGTAGGCTGTAGGATGTCATAGTTGGGTTTTTCTGCAGATACAAGTTGTGTTCCATAGCATGTTGTGCACAGGTAGAGAAGCTGTTGGAACATTCTGTGGAGAAACAGCAGGAAATCCATTCACTCAAAATTCTTGTTTACTCAAAAATACAAAACTAGCCTTAAATAAACTGTGCAAATAAATGTTCTTAATATTTGGGTTCAACTGATAATTCAAGTAGAATAAATTAAATTTTGTAGTTCCCCTTTTTTTCCTCAGTAAACAATGAGATATTTTTAAGTGTAGCTCAACAACAATGATGTAGTTACCTCTGTCTTTGGACTGCTTAGGCAGGTCAGGGCTGGGGTTGAAGGAGCCTCACTGGGTTACTTGGAGGAGTTACCCAGCCTGTGGAGAAGGGAAGCTCTGATGACTCCAGCTCCTGTCTGCTGCTTACTGGTGTCAGGGCTGTGATCTCTGCAGCAGTATATTGAGTTTGCACGCGGCTTTGTGAACTCCTGAGCATTTGATAACACTTCATCACTTGCAATGACCTTAAAACTGAGTCCTTTGTAGACATTTGTGGCAGTCCTGCTAACATCTGAGACCTGTCGAGTGTGAGAGACCACAGACACCTAAGACGCAATAAAAACTGACACGGAAGAAGTTCAAAACTGATGTAAAAGAGGCACCAAATAAGAATGATTGTCTTCTAATGCTGTGCAATCTTACAGGAAACTGACTGCTATTGCCTTTGGGGACCTGAACCCTTTTCCCTTACGGCAGATCAGGAACAGGAGGACGTACCACCTGGAGAAGGTGCGTCTGGAGCTCACGGAGCTGGAGGCCATCCGCGAGGACTTCCTGCGCGAGCGGGACACGTGCGTGGAGAAAAGGGACCTTATCAGTGATGATGAGGAGGACAGCTGAGACTGCTCAGCACAAACTTCCCTTTGGGAGCCTGACCAAAGCGAGGGAACCTCCTAAACACTTTATTCGTCCTGGCAATCAGAATGTAAAACGAGTGGCTTTTGGAAATATGCAGGACAGATTTCCAAACCCCAGCACTTTCAGCTTTGTATGGAGGCCAAACACTTGTGTTTACATTTATGTTCATGGAGTCGTTTGTAGAGCACTTAATACCTGTCTCGGTTTAGTCAGTCAGCTGAACTGGCAATTGTTCTCCCACAGTGCACTGTCAGTGCCTGGATGTGAAACCAGAGTAAGAAAAGTCCATGCTCTGTTTACTGCATTCTTTGCCATTCTGTGTGGGTTTGATGTAATCGTGTTTTTTGTAGTGCAGGTTCAATGTGAGAGGACACCATAATTCTCAGTCTCAGACTGGCTCAATTTAGCTGTTCTTGAGGTCACTAACTAGAAAAGTATGGAGTGATGCACAGGAAAACTTTTACATCCCTTTGTCTTTTCCTGAAGTGACATGAAATGGATCACCAAACAGAACGCTTGAATATTTGTACTCTAAGGTAAAGCTAAAACAAGTCTTTGCCACTGAACGTTCAGTGTGTACTGAAACAGTGATATCAAACATCATTTATGCTTTTCAGGGCAGCTCTGTTGATAAAGATTCTCATTAATGCAAAGGGGTTTACAGATCAAATTCTGTTTAGTCCATCGTCTTTCCATTCACTTTTTTCATTGCAGTGTTTCAAAATGGTCACAACCAAACTTCAGCTGTTATGGAAGAATGGAGCTTGTCACAGGAGTACCATGCTTTAGAAGGTCATTATTTGTGTATCTGTTGTGGGTTTGTTTTGTTATGGTTTAGTTTTTATGGGGTTATGTTTTCTTGTTGTTTTTTTTTTCTTTTAATGCTTTTTCCTAATTAGGACTTAGGGCGAAGTCTTGTTCTTTAAGAAGAAACATAGTGTTCTTTTTGCATGAATGCAGAAGTATTGTACAATAATGGTAGCTATTACCAATCAATCAATCAATCAATCAAAGGAGCTTAAAGGTCACAACATGCACACAGGACTTGAAGATCTTTTGCCAACAGAAAAATGCAATATTCTCTTCTGTGCTCAGCTTTACTGGGTGGTGGATGCACATCCTGCAGGACAGCTGGGTTGTTGAGCTGTAGTGTTTCTGCTGTGGAAGGGTCACTGGAGGCTGTTCTTTCTCCTTTGGGGACCAGCAGTACTCCCATGGTTCTGAGGATGAGGAGGGTCTCCTTCTTGCTGGCCACTCACTGGACTTGGCAAGGCTTTTTCATGAACTGTTGGATCTTCAGACTGTTGGGTTGACATAAATGTGTCATGATAAAACTAGGATTCAAATACTAGGCAGCAAATCACTGAGCTCTGGGGAAGTGGTTAATTGGCAAAAAAACGAGGAGTAACTGGGAAGAGTCAAGTGCATCAAGCTTTTCTCTCGTGTTTTGATTCTGTTTTCTGAGAAGTAGTAGTACTTTCTTGGGTATGATCATGTAATTTAGTAAATGTGTGGGCAGAGAGAAATCCTGCTTTTGTTTCACAGCACTTTTTTTATTATTATTTTAGAGAATTTAGTTGTAGCCTTCTCCAAATAAGCATATTATCAGTTAGTTTATCTGCAAGGGAACTACTTAATCAGAGGTGAAGTTGTAACTTAGAGGACTACTTTTGATATAAAATATGCTTCATATATGACACAATTTTTACTCAGCCAGCAAATCTTTGCCAGTGAGGGACCCATGTTGTGATCATCTTGATTTGTATGTTATTTGTCTTTTAAAATGTCCCCTGCCTTGTCTGTTTTAAGTAGTGGTTTGGGGTCTTTTTTAATTCCCTAGTTACTCTTGGTTGTGTACTGGTGTCTGTTAGGCAGGGTTTTGATATTGTTGCATGTACTGTATTCTTTTTCTACTTACAATCAGTATTTGAATACAAAAATGGGACCAGGTTTTCTAATTTTCTAGTTATGCTGTCTTGGTTTTGAAAGAGCTGGTCTCTAAATCAATCTGTCATGTTGGCTTTTTTTCTTGTTTGTTTGCTTTAATGTTGTTTTCAAGTGTTAAAGGTTTTTTTCTAAGCTGAAGATCTTCCTTTCAGTAGCCACAATTGAGATACTAAGGTGAAGAACTCAGAATTGTGTACCTACCCCATTTCTACAGTCTTTTATTCTGTGGCTTTGAGTCTTCACTATGAACCAGTCCTATGACTTTAGGAGATGTTTCCAGACTGATTCCACTGAAATCTTTAGGTTGTGAAGATAAAACTAACTTCAGGGCAAGTGTCCAGGAAGTTCTCTAGCTGACAGGACAGGCCCTGCAATGTTACAGGACCATTTTTGTTACAGTTGTGCTGGTGCTTATGTTTGTGTGTGCATGTATTGTGTGTGTCATTGTATAAGTTGCTACCCAGTTGTACAGTAAAAATAAGTTGCTCTGTTACTTCTGCCACGATGGGACTCTACTCTAATCCATGAATGCAGGAACTTTCTGGAAGTCCTGTTGGCTCTGGGTATTTTGCCAGCTTGCAAATATGAAACGAGTTGATGCTGTTGTGCCCAAGTTCCCAACAAAAGCTGTTGGCTTCGTTTTGTTAAGCCTTGTTACTGATTTAATGATGAGTTAAAAGGTCAAAAAGCTGCAGAGGCATCTAAGTTCTGACCACTAGAAGTCTCCATAGAACAGAAACAAGATGCACGTAGCAGGAAGCACCACCAGGGGAACCTTGTCTTTGCTGTTCCAAATGTCTCTGGGTGGCTTGGTTTTCCAGTGGTGCTTAATCTGGTAACTTTGGAGAGTAGTAACTATTAGGGACATGCAGCACACACAGGCAGTATTGAAACCTGATGAAACCAAGCCAAAATGCAGAGTGACTCCATGGCCTGCAGAAGCTGAACTGCAGAGACAGCCAGAGTCTGTGTTGGGGTGTGAACTTGTGAGGTGGGGCGTGAGGGTTGAACATTCATGCCAGCCAGCTGGGAGGAAATTGGGCTGTTAATGCAAATAAAGACTGCCAAGATGATTTTCTAACTTCAAGGTGATGCACATATGTGCAGAGAGTTCCTTATGCATGGTTCCCAGAATATGTGATGTAAACCAAACCACTAAGTTGTGTCTTGCAGAAGTCTTCTGTCTCCCTACATGTGTGCACAGCTTCCCCGTGAAACTTTTGGTTTCAAATGTTGTATTACCTTCTGTTAAACAGGCCAAAAATTGGTGCACTACACCTCTAGTTATTAGAACTGCACAGTATTTCAGCTCTACCTGCCCATGTGTGCAGGTAGTGTTATCACCCAGTGTTAGCAGGTTGTTTGGTGGTGTTCTTTTTGCCAGCTGTGTAATCAATAAAAAGGATTTTTTGTTGCTCTTTAGGTGTCTTATGTGAGAGGTTCTCCCCTTCCCCTCAGTTTTTGTAAACATGGTAAGATATTTCAGCAGAAAGGGAAAGATTTTTTTTTTTTCTTTCTTAAGACATCAGGAATGAATGAATGGTCTCAAATTTGACAGAGTTGTATGTTCAGTCATGTTTAACTGAGAAATGGACAACTGATTAATTTAATGCAATTGTGTAGCAGTTTAAGTGACTGTTCCCTTAAGTGCCACGTTAGAAATCAGCAATATGCGGTACAAGAAATATGAATCACAAAACATAAGTGGTGTTGTCTTCATAAAGATCAATGTAAAGAAAAAAATAAATTGTTTATTACTTTATAGCTTGCTCTTGTTCTTGTTTTTTCCCCCATAACATGGAAATATCTGCAGGTGCCATCAGAACAAAGCAGTAGTAGAGCTTGTATTTTTGTCTGGTAATGTGATTTGAGAGGATCTCTGTAAAGGAACATACAGGCAAACTGGGCTTTGAAGCTTGAAGATGTGAACTAGGGACATGTTGTGTGCAGATGATGCTGACTGGGTCAACCTGTGATTGGTGTCCTTAGTTTCTTGGGAGAGGAGGGAAGGGAAGATGGCTTTGTATGAGCATTCACAGGGAACAGACTATCTAGGAAACTTCTATTTGTATGATACATCCTGACACCAGGAGCCTCTTTGGGATGCCTGGTACTGATGTTCTGCTAAAGCCTGTTGTAGTCCAACACAATTTCAGCTGCTTGGAAAATTTAACCAAGTACTGAATTAATTTCAAAAGCCAGTCCCAATGCCTGTCTTTCAGATGTGACTTTTGCATTTTGGAGCTGCTTGATTCCCTTAAGGAGGTTATCAAGTACCTCAGCTACTTCAGGTATAAAACTTCACAGCTAAATGTTTGTGAGAGAGGCAAAAACAGGAGTTAGGAGGTGACCCTACTTACATATCCAGGCAGATCTTTCATAAGTAGAGGTGAATAGTGCACAGTTCTTGTCCTCTGGCTCTGCTACAGAATGGCAAGCTGCTAGAGGAGCAGATACTGGAAATGTGTTCAAAGGGGTTGCAAAACAGGACAGAGATCAGCAATTGAGGCAGAACATGACTATGGCCTAAGGACCTCCTGTGCTGCATACTGAAAATTTAAGTGAGAAACAAACAGAAGATTCTGGGAAGAGAGTGCACAGAGAGCAATGTCCTCACTTGGACACTTCTTTAGCTTGAGTAGGTTGTGCTGCCCTTGCAGCTGCTGAGGCCTGTAAAGAACAGCTGAAACTCCCATTTGCTCCTTAGGACTAAGCCTGAGACATCTGTTCTTAGTGGAATTGCAATAGGGATGCAAGTGTGGCTTAGCCTGGTTCCTAATAAATGCATAACTTAGAGAGGATAAACACAGTTGGCCTGCTCTGAGCTGAGACCCAACACCTGCAGAGCCTCTCTGGGTGCCTCAGAGGAGCAGAGCACACACTGAATCTCTGGTGGTACAACATATCAGGTGTTCATTCTGTGGATTTTCAGAAGTGCTAAACATAGTTTCCTTATCTGCAGCTGCTTGACCTCAGCTGAAAGCAGAATCCATGTAGTGCTGAAGCGTTAAGAATTCCCACACAAGGACATTCCCTCGGATGATGCAAAGGAAGGGTGTGCTCTGCCTTGGAAACTCCCTCTCTGGAAAAGAAGGTAAAAGGTTCGGTCACAAGGAAGTTGAGAGTGCTGTAGGAGCTGCACTTGTCTCCAGTTCAGTGATGTCCATCTGCAGTGCCAGCTTTTCAGAGGATGAGACTAGAAAGCAAAGCTCTGAATACACTGAATGTGATTTTAAAAACCAAACATCTATTTAATAAGAAAACTAAATAGGCTTGACCCTACCTTAGTCTGGGGTGTTGAAAAAAGAAAGTAATTAAAACATTTGATAATAGAATATACTTATTAAATTGAGATGAATTTGGCCTTACTTCAGACTTTCCTAGCCTTGAGTAACTTTCAAATACAGTGGACCTTCAGTGGGTACAAACCCACTACATTTTTGCAGTGAGCTGCCTCTAAGACTTCAGGTTTGTGCTGATAAACAGAGTCAGTGATGTCTTCAGGCACTGTGGTTGGTGATTTATCTGTGAAATAAGCTATTTGCCTGTTTTAACAAATGCAGACGGTGTTTTTGTGGTATTTAATCCTGGAACTCCCCCTTTGGAACATGAGGTACAGGCTTCCTTCTCTGTCAGTTCCTGAAGGGGGCTGGTAAATGCATGGCTGCAGTGTTTGCTGGTGTTTCCCACTTAAAACACTGCTCAGCCTTGAGTTCTCCTTTCTGTGCTTGGCCTGTGTGCACATAAAGGCTTTTACCTTCATTGCCAAAGATGTTACAAAGAAGCTGAGTTAGTGTTTTAATGGTGAACAACTACAGAATGATGCAAGAGCTCCATCTTGGGTAGAACCTGTGTTTGGGCTTGCAAACCCTGTGGATGTGGCACTGGGCATAGGATTCAATCTGCCATTGCTCTTGGAAACGTCACAGGGCTGGCCCACAAATAGTAAATTCAAACTGGGGTTATTTGGGGTCTAGGGAGAGCTTGTCCCCACTGGAAAAGCAGCTGTGGCCTCTCAGGGTGGACCATGCTGTTTTGTTCCCTTCCTTGCAGGGGGAGAAGGAAAAAAAGAGGTGGCTTTCCTCATGTGCCCTTTGCTCTGGGAATTTTGTAGGACAATTGCTGTGACTTCCACGTGATCAAACCACATTGTAGAGCTAAAGGTGAGGAATGAAGTGTCTTTATTTCCCTTTCAGAGCATTCTGAATACTTCCACTGCCCTTTGAAACCTTTACTGTTGCTTCCATTTCCTGTTCTCCACCCTGTGTAATATCAGATGCAGCCACTTTCCTTTTGGAACTGGGAGAGCTGGGTGGAACGCGTGGGCTGTGAACACCACTCCCAGGGCACAGGTCAGTCCTCTTGACTTGGAACACGTCTAAAGCCAGGTTTCCTTTCAGCTGTGATAATAAAAAGCACTGCCTTTAGGCACTTCCCTCGAATGAAATTATTTTTGAATTAATCTATCTTTGCCTCTTATTGCAAATGGGAACAGCCTGCCCATTTATGTATGAGAATTCACCATAGCTTTGTCTTACCTTAACCACATGGAGAATTGGAAGTGAGGGCAGCCTGGCACTTGTATTTGATTTTGAAGGTGTGAACAATCCCACATCATTCCTCATTAGTAAACGATGCATATTAACTTGCCTAGAGTAAATGTAAGGAGACCACACAGTACTTACTGCAATTACTGCCTGCCAAATAAAGATGGAGAAAATCTAGTTTTACAGGTTTTGGGGATGTCTTGATGATAGGAGAGTGAACCCCTGCAGGGTGTCAGAGTAGGTAGGGGGGCAGCTTGGAAAGCAGGAGGGCAGAGGATTGTTGGGGTAGTTTGTGCTAATGCACCTTGGGAAGCACAGCGAGGGTGGGAACATGTGCCATTCCTTTCATCACAGGTTTTCTTGAAACAGCAGCAATTCCACAGGGGCAGGGGGAGTTTCAGACCACACAGTAACTCGTTTGGGCTGGTATAAAATACAGAACAAGGCTTATGCCTTATTTTCTCGGTGCTGTGTTGGCACATCTACTAAAGCAAAGGAACCAGGTCCTCCCTTGGTGCTGTGCCCCAAGAGCTGTGCTGCTTTGGCCAGGCATGGTCTGTCTGCATCCACACCGGGCAACGTGGGCTGCTCCTCTCCCACCAGCACCGGGAGTGGGCAACGGGACACATCTATGGCCATGGGAAGGGACACATTTATGGCCGTGGGATGCATTTATGGCCGAGGGATGGGACACATCCATGGCCGTGGAATGGGACACATCCATGGCCGTGGGACAGCACACATCTATGCCCCTGGGACAGCACACATCCATGGACAGCACACATCCATGGACAACATACATCCATGGACAACATACATCCATGGACAGCACACATCCATGGGACAGCACACATCCATGGGACAGCACACACCCCCGGACAGCACACACCCCCGGACAGCACACATCCATGCCCCTGGGACAGCACACATCCATGGACAGCACACATCCATGGACAGCACACATCTATGCCCCTGGGACAGCACACATCCATGGACAGCACACATCCATGGACAGCACACATCCATGGACAACATACATCCATGCCCCTGGGACAGCACACATCCATGGCCATGGGACAGCACACATCCATGCCCCTGGGACAGCACACACCCCGGCCCTGTCCCGGGGTGCCCGGCCCGCAGCGCTGCCCTGGGCGGGCACCGAGCCGGGACCGCCCTCGGACCGCCCTCCTTCCCTGCGGCCGGCACTGCTCCGGGCACAGCCCTGGGTCTGCTCCGGGCACAGCCCCCCTGACACTGCTCCGGGCACAGCCCTGGGTCTGCTCCGGGCACAGCACTGACACTGCTCCGGGCACAGCACTGACACTGCTCCGGGCACGGCCCCCTCAGTCCCCTCCCGGCCTCAGTCCCAGCCCCCTCAGTCCCAGTCCCGGCCCCCTCAGCCTCCGCCCGGCCCCGACCCGTGCCCAGCGAGCCCGCCGGACGCGGTAAGTGGGCGCTGCGCCCCCCGAGGCTTCCCCTCCCTGTTCCCCTCCCTGTTCGTCTCCGTGTTCTCCCTGTTCCTCTCCGTGTTCCCCTCCCCGAGTTCCATTCCGTGTTGGTCCCGTCCGCTCCTCTCGCCGAGCCGCCCTCGTGGAGCCCCCGCCCCGTGTGCCGGCCGGGCCGAGGGACTGGGACTGGGGCAGGGATAGGGACAGGGACAGAGATCGGGGGCAGGGATAGAGATCAGGGACAGGGGCAGGGACTGGGGCTGGGACTGGGGCAGAGACTGGGGCAGAGACCGGGACTGGGGCAGGGACTGGGACTGGGGCAGGGACTGGGACAGGGACTGGGACAGGGACAGGGACTGGGACAGGGACTGGGACAGGGGCAGGGACTGGGGCAGAGACTGGGACAGAGACTGGGGCAGGGACTGGGACAGGGGCAGGGACTGGGACAGGGACTGGGACAGGGGCAGGGACAGGGACAGGGACTGGGACTGGGGCAGGGGCAGGGACCGGGACCGGGACAGGGACTGGGGCAGGGGCAGGGGCAGCCGGGCGGTGGTGGCTGCGGGGCCGGCCGGGCTCGGGGAGCCCCCGCAGGTCCGCGGGGTGTGCGGGGCGATGTCCCCTTCGGACGGTGTGCCGGGGATGTCCCCCTGTCACAGTGAGCTGTCCCGTGTCCCCTCTCACGGTGTGCCGGGGATGTCCCCGCTCGGACGGCCCCCTTCCGTGAGCGGCTGTCACCTGTCCCCGAGCAGCTCCCCTAGAGGGGACACAGCCACCCCAGGTACCCCAGGTGCCCCAGGTACCCCCTTACCTGTCACACTCCGCTCGCTCTGGCGTTGTTTCTGTCCCCACTGGGGACCGCCAGCCCGGGGCTCACACCTCGGCTTGCTGGTGCCGTTCAGCGAACACTGTGCAACTTCCTCGTGTTTATCCCCCGCATTCCTCCCTTCCCTTCCCTTCCCGTTCCCTCGGGCAGCTTCCCTGGGATCTCGTGGGTTCCTTTACACCCGCTGCTCTGGGCAGGGAGCCGGGCGTGCTGGGGCAGCAGCGCAGCGGGGACTGGTCTGGCCTGCCCTGCATCCTTTTCGTGGGCAGTCAAGAAGGAAGATGTGAATTAGAGGGTGGAAATGTGCGGCACTTGCTCCTGCTTTGGCTGCTCAGCCCCCACCTGCTAAGGACCACCGTCGGACTGCCCACCTGCTTCACGCGTGGGGGAAAAACTCAACTCTGCCCCTTTGTGGAGGTGCCTGTTCTAAATTACTAGTGGGTCTCAGGCTTTGCCTTGTCTTTTATTTCCCTGTGCGAGAAACGTGTGTGGCAGGGGCGACTTTGGGCCAGCGATGTGCCTTATCCTCGCAGTAATCCCCGCAGGCGCCGCGGGGCCGGGCAGCGGGCTGTGCCCCGCGGTGCCAGCGTGCCTGGCATTGCGGGCTTCCCCTGCCCCCGAGCCCGGCCACCGCCGTGTCCAGCCTCATCGCTCAGGCATGCGGGGCCCTGGGATCGCTGACAGCGCCAGCGCCGGCCCCCGGCGCTCCGCCGGGCAGCTGCAATTCGCTGCGGAGCCGACGCGTTTGGAACGTGTGCCCGGAGCCTGGAAATACAGCCTTGGGTCACTCACCACACATGTAATTACTGCAGGGTAAATTTGGGATCCCTGGGGAGGTGCTGGCAGGAGCAGCGCTTCTATAACGGGACTGGATGCTCAAGTGCTGGGTGTGTTTTGTGTCCTTCAGAGACACACATAGGCAGTAATAACTGCCCCGATTTTCTGACAAGAAGTTTGGGGCTGCTGTTGTTTTCTGAGAGGAAAATACTTCGGTGAAAGTAAGGGTTTGATGAAATTAATATAAGTTTGAACTGTGCTGTGTTTATTTGAAAGCAAAGGGTAAAAACTGCTTGGGTTGTTTGGGTTTTTTTTTGCTGTGGAAATTGCTTGGTCTTTTCTAGGATAAAAGAAAAGTGAAGCAAATGTGAAAGAAGGAGTGAAAGAAGAAGGGTGAAAGAGGAAAACACCTTAATTCTTATAAAAATCTGTTTAGTTTTAGGCACCAAAACTAGGAGAAAATATAACTGTAATTTGTTTGGTGGGTTTGGGTCTTTTGATGTCCCCCCTCCCCCCCAAATTATTAATTTAAAACAGTCCAGTTTTGATTCTAAATTGTTGTGGTCATTTTTTCAGTATTATGAAACAATTCATAAGGGAAGTTGTTACTTTGGTCTTTTCTAATGTGTTTTGGGTTTTGCTTTAGTGTAACTATTCTTTTGTCATATAAAAACATGCCACAGGGGATGGTTTGAGCTTGGCAAAGGGTTTAGTGATTCAGCTCACGTCAGGTGTACTAGAAAAAGTAAGATTATTCAGCTCTTACCTCAGTCACTTGAAAGTGGTTTCCTTAGGGTAGAAGATAAGGGAAACAGAAAGCAAGGCTGCTGGCAGGGCAAGGGGTGCAACAATTTTGGTTTCACCTCTGTTTTCTGTATTCTGCTCTCATTCAGTGCTGGGTGGACAGTTATTATGGGTTTGACATGTATAGAGCAGCCACTGATTGTCACATAATTTGGTAATGGCAAGCTGATAATTTACCTGTGCAGGGAAACCTTTATTAAAGGAGAGAAATAGGACCTACTTTCTTCTGCTCCTCCTAAGGGTAATTCTGTCACCCTCTACAGAGGAGTGGCTTTCTGTACATCAATTTCTTTACCCACAGCACAAACTGCACTAGAAAAGCTCTTCTGTGCTGTAATAACAATGCCCATACCCAGGGCTTGTACTCATATAGAGTATATGTGTTTAAATTTATGTCCGAGATCACAATGGGAAACTGTTTTCTTAGGGTAAAAAAGATCCCATATTATGGTATGGCGGAGTTTAGGAATGTGAAGAGATTGGGCAGGACATGTTTCTAGTGCCTGAAACTGCCACCTCAGGGGCCCGTGTTCTATTCCTGGGTTTGCCACAGCTTTGTTACATGTCTGTAAGAAAATCATTTGCATAGAGCAAGCAATGCTTTGCTGCCTTGGTCACTGTAAAGGAGAGTTGGATACAGCAGTAAAAGGTGAAGTATTGTATACTTACACTAAACATCTACTATCCTATGGAGTATCATTATGGAAACACAGTAATACAAGTGCTGAGTAGAAGCTGGCCTTGGTATGAAAATGCTCACTGTGAGGAATGCTAGAGCAAAGAGACTGAGAGAGAAGAGATGGCCCAGCATGGGATGGCTGAGGGATAGACATGTCCTGTGAAAGGACCCAGCAGCTTATCTCCTCTGCAGAGCTTGCCTTGGAGCAGTTAAAGCTCTGGTCTGATCCAAAACTCAGTGCAGCACATGCCCTCCTTGGCCTGGTTTTAATGAGATCTGGTGCAGATCCCAAGTGATTGCAATGGTCCTGACTTGTTGGATTGCACTGTTTGGGCACGTGCCCCCCAAGCGTTAACATAAGGAGTGTATCAGGAAAAAAGTGGATTGTTGTTATTTCCTCAGATCCCAAATGTACAACTTTGTTGTCTGAGGGAGTCAGAGATGAATGACCATCTCTAATCCATTTCTGCTTCCACTGATCACCATAAGAAAAATCACCACCCGACTGGAGAAAAAAAAATAAGGCTCTCATTCCTCCTTTGATGTACCTGTGCTCTGTACTTACAAATGGAGTCCAGCAAAAACCTTGGAGTTTAAAAAATCTTTGAAAGTGAGCTCGCCTTAGTTTCTAAAGTTCAGCATACTGTATCTGAGAAGGGTTATGCTCCTGCTTGGGAATGGCATTTTTAGTTCAGGTGAATTTTAAGTGTGTGAAGGTTGGCTTCTTTGTTGGCTTATCCCCCTTATGCTGTGTATTTGTTAAGGACAATTGTTTTGGGTCATCAAGTGTCTGATGTATTTTGGGCATGTGCTGACTGTGACTGCTGGGTGAAAGCCAGGGAGAGGTATCTGTGGAAGGCAGGATTGGATAACGGGAAGTGATAGACGTGGGAAACACCAACACACCAGAGGTACAACTGGGGGGTCTGGATGCTTTGCAACAGTTTTGTCTTCAGCCTTCAAAAAACAAGGCTCTAGACTGACTTGGATGCTGGAATGGTTCCTTGGTGGTCTGATTAAGTTGACTGGTTTGCCCTTTGCAGAAAAGGGTGTGAGTTAACAGATCAGCAAAAGGGTTGAGATTTTTTTGTTGTTGTTGTTATTTTTGAGATAATCTTGCATGGGTTCCATGCACCTGCACAATTAGGTATGTTCTTTGGAAGATGCTGGGAAATGAGTGAACTTGTCAATCAACCATAAAGTGACTGTGTTCCCAGAGGCATTTTGGGTGGGTTCCCCACTCTCAAAGCAATGGTTTTAACTTGCTCTTCTGAACTCTCTCTGACAACAATGATTTTTCAGGTGTGTTTGTATTGATGTTGTTTATAAGCATGTACATCAGATTCTGATGAAGGGAGTAGTCAGCTTGAGGGATTTACCATCTTTGGGCAAGTCTCAGCAGTATCTCTTAATACCGGGGCATTTTCCTGCACTTGACTTTTGCATGTGCTCAGAACTTAATTTTGCAATTCAGGGTGAGCAAAAGGTTTGGGGTTTTCAGCAAGGCTTGGCTTGTTTGCTTTTTTGAAGTCTGTGAGGGCTGAACTGGTTTTTCACCAACACTTCAGGAAATTCTCCTCTGAACCATTGCAAGCAACATTATACAAACTTAATAAGGAACCAATAGCCCAGAGATGTCATCATTCTTGTAAATGCTGCTAAAACATTTATTGACTGTAGTTTCATGCCTTAAGCAATATTGGTCAATGAGCTTTCTGTGAGGTTATGAAAGGTTGCTTGAGGAATACACTCATTTGCTTACAAAGTGGAGTTTGAGTTGTTTATTTTCATGGAGAAGAAAAATAGACGTTTTTGTCCCAGGCATGAATGTGGCTTTGGGGAGGAAATTAATGAGCAGAGTAACAGAACAGCTCACCTGGCTTCACCTTGAAAAACATGAAAATACAGACAAAGGCCTGAGAAAGAATTGGGGTGGAAAGTGGAAGTGGAAAGAAATAACCCACACTGTAACTCATCGTGCTCACCAGCACAAGTGTTGGTTTCTGCAGGGTATTTTAATAGTGTGGTGGTTATTCTGGGCTTCGGTGTCACAACCCCTGTGGTTTCTCTCTGAGGGAAGCAGGTACCACTTCTCAGCCTGTGTGTTGTGTAACTGCTACTCACTGCCTAATAAGGGGACATCTGATGTTGTTGATACCCCTTTACTTATTGCTACTGTTTTTAAAAGAGTGAATGTAATTCCCAACTAATATCAGCATTGATGGAGTAACCCTTCTGCTTCAAATAAAGCAGTCAAATCATTTTTCTCCTATGTTTAGCCAACATCAACCAGAAATATAGGTAGAAGCACAAAGAGACTATTTCTGTTCCTTTGAAGCAATAGAAGGAACCTATCTGGACAGAAATTGAATTGATACTCAACATTCCACCCCCCTGTTAGAAGCCAGTGATTTATAAAAAGGGTGGGGGCCCACAAAGCTGCCAGTCCTTTTCCTGAGGTGAGTGTATGACAAAAGCTGGGTGCATTTTGGCAAGCTGTTAGATGTTTACAATGTATTTCCTGCTTATGATATATGATTTTGTTAGGGAAAAATCTTCAAATTACGTGCCTTTCAAGTTGACAGGAATACTGCACTTGCTCTTTGGTACCTAGTCCTGTTCTGCCATAAGTCTGCTGATCTGTCAAAACAGCTGAATCTTCTTGCAACACTCAGTTGAGCTCATTTCTAAAGGATCAAAATAGAGCTTTATTTCCTAGTGAAATTTGCTTCACAGAGTGCCCCAGGGAGATGCCAACGCCTGCTATTTACAAATATGCAGGAGCTGTATAGAATTACAGAACCTGGAAGTCCCCAGTGCCTCTGAAGCAAGAAGCATTTGGGATTCCTACAGGAAAGCACATGACACAGAGATGCTGCTGAAGCCTGGAGATGTGTGAGAATAACTGTATGGCTCAATGTAGTTAGATTTTATTGTGATCTGGAGGCCTCACAGGCATTTTAAATGTTCTGATCTAGGTAGTGAACATTGTTTGGGCTGTTGGGGATAAGGCCAGCGCTCATTCACCTGGGGAACATCAAGCATGTCCTAACCTGGCTGGCTGGTTATTCTGTTCAAATCTGTTCTGTTCCCATAACTTGTGTTGCTGTGGAGGTGTGTCTCAAGGAATAATGTGATTTTTGATGATCTTCTCATCCAAAAGCAGCCCAAATAATGCATTCACAGATGCTCGAGTGCACCAGCGTGAGGCTTGTCTTTCCAGACCTCACAGAGCTTATCAGCCCCAAAAATTGTGTCCGGGAAACAACTCTCAGTTACACATGTAACACATGCGAGGGTACTGCTCGTGTTCTTCCCGTCTGAAACATCCAGTGTGTGATGAAGGATGTGCCAAGAGCTCTGTAGATGGGATCACAAAGCCTTTTTACAGCAGCAGTTCAGGTATCTGTTTGCTGTCCTGCCTGAGTGCTCCAGGAGCACTGCCTGACCTGAGGAAAAGGAAACTGCCTGCTGCTCTCCCTGCCAGGGATCTGCCTGCTGACACTTTACTGGAGCAGCCTGTAATGCTTATTCTCATGCTGGCTCTCTTTAGTGTAGTGTAGAGGCTTATATTGCCCAGAAGTTTGGAAAATTGTTAATGATTTGCTTTACTTTCATCACATTTGTGTTTCAAGGTGTGTTCTGTTCTTCTGGTTAAGTATGTCAGTGAGGGCCAAGACTCACCTTCACCTAAAGCTGCTCTCCTCTTTCCAGATTTGAACCCTCACTGTTTGGCCGAGACTGCTAAATTAATTATTTTGATTGATCAGTGGTAACTTTGGCCAGGAATGAGCTGCAGTGGATCCAAACTGACTGTACTGGAAGTGAGTGCTACTGGTACTTTGTCTCTTAGAAGATCCTAATGAACGTCACTCTTTATTAATGTTGTAGTTGCATCACCTTGGAGCATCAATGAAAGACCAAGCATGGCTTTCTTCAAGCAGCAGCAGGTGGAGGACGTTTATGACATTGGGGAAGAGCTGGGAAGGTAAGGTTGTCCTGCTGACACCAGACAATTCTAAAAGCTGACCCGGGGGGGTATTTGCCATGTATCTGAAAACACTGACTCTGCATGGTAGCCTAGATCAGTTACAGTGTGCAACAGCAGAAAAACAGCCCCAGACAAAAACTGCACTTTGGATTTTAATTTTCTGAAGTTTCAGTGTGCTAACTATTTTTCCTGTTTCTTTTCTTGCAACTAGGACAACAAAAGGTATGTTCACTTTGTCTTTTGTAGATAGGTGTCACCTGTGTCTGTGCTTTAGGCTGAGTTCACGTGCCCGTTCCCTGAGCCAGCTGGGGAACAGGAATACCCAGTGCCATCATCACAGAGGCAGCACTGGATTTTGGCTTGTTCTGAACAGCCCTGCACAGCACTGTTGTTTTCAGCTGGCTCCCAGCACTGACACAACACATCCATATCTGCCTGCAAAACACTGCTTGAATTCCTGAAAAGATTTACCTGTCAAGATTTCAGCTGGACTGGTTAATGCCTGTACATAGCTTTTCCTCTATAAAGGCTTATCTGCAGGTATTAATCATAGCTGTAATTACCAGCTATTATCATGCTTAACCATAAGCACCTGCTTAAACACTCTGCTGGGTTTGTGAGCTGGGGCTTCCCCAGTCACTTAGCAACATACAGAGCCCTGGGTGAGGATAGCTGGTGTCCAGCCCTACAGTGTTTTTCTTTTTAATATGCAAATAGCTAAATTAGGGCTATACACATGTTGGCTTCTCTCCCAAAGTCTGGTAGTTGGTTTTGTTAAGTGACTGTGTATGTGCAATTACCCTTTTTCAAGGGCCAATAATTTAGTTCCATTAAAACACTTCAGTTGAAGCTGTTTCCCTGCCAAATCTGATTTTTTTCGCTCTCAGCTGTTTCACCTTTACAGTTGTTGAGAAGACTGCTTTTAAGGCGAGATGGGTTGGGATTTGTTTGTTTGTTTGTTTTCCTTTCTCTTCCCTCTCAGGAAGGCCTCAACTATTAAATTTTCAGTAACTGCTTACTTTTGAGTACTGGCTAGTACTGAGAATATCAGTCTGACGGTGAAAACCTGACAACAATGAGCAGTAAAGAAATTCAGTGTGTGTATGCAGGGTGTAAAAGGTGTGGGTTTTAACCTAGGAGGCCCTAGTATGTGCTGAAACAGTCAAACCACCAACATGAGAGACTGGAGACTGAGTAGCTTAATTTTAATTTGGTTTCTGAGTGGGATTTGGGACCCTTTGAGATGATGAACATCACTTTCCCCTTCAAGCTGATGGATCCTAGGCATTTTGAATGGAGAAGGGTAGTTGAAACAATGTGGTAAAGGCTGGCCATTGCTGCTTGAGTGGGCCTGAGAGGCCTCAGGCTTGTCAGGCTTTGTGTGGTCACAGCAGCCCTCCTTCTCTTCCTCCTCCTCTGGCTGCATGTTTAATGTCACACTGTCTCTGGGGGTGTATTTTCCCTTCCAGGTGTTGTGAGGAGCTCTGCAGAGCTCTTGTTTCACCTGTGTGTTGAATGTGAAGTGTCACCTGGTTCATCATACCTCTGTATCTCTGAGCAGTAACTACTGAGGAGGGCCAGTGGCAAATGACACCTTTCTTAGAAGGAAAATAACATGCTACACAGATTGCAGTGACTGATCTTTTCCAGTGCTGGCTGATGCCCTTAGAACCTGTAGGTGCCTTTTATTAGTTCACTGTTGGTTGCTGACAGGTAGGGATAGGTAAAAGAGTTCATTTATTATAATTTTGGCAACAGAAGTCACTTAAAAACTAAGATTTTCAAACAACATCTGTGGAGAGTCTGTCATGTTCTTGTCCTCCTGGATCTGTGGCTTCTTGACAGCAAAAGTGGTTGTTAATATAGGACTAAATGCTTCTTCTAGCTCAGATTCAGCCACAGATAGAATACAGGATGTCACTGACAGAGCCAGCACCTGTTTGTGTGCAAGTCTTTGCACAGCACTTGGGAAAGGATGCTCCCATGACTGACTGCAAATGCTTCTTTGCTGAGAAGAAGCTGTGTCTGGTCTGGTGTGTCTGAGAAGAAGGCTGAGCTGTCTCTGGTCTGGTGTGTCTGAGAAGAAGGTTGAGCTGTGTCTGGTCTGGTGGTGAAGTGGGACACTTCCTGTCTTTGTGCAGCAAGAGCTGCTCAGCTCCAGCTGTGTGAAACCCTGCAGATGGTGTGTTTGGGGGCTCCTCAATCACTGCTGGGCTGGAAGCAGCTCAGAGGGGGCTTTGGATGTGTGCTGTGCCAAGGCAGTGGGGTGAGAGAAGGCCCTTTGCAGGAAGGGGCAACAGGTTTTCCATAGCTGCAGCTGGGTGCTGGAACTTGCTCCTTAGCCAACATTCCCTCAGTCTTTCAGAAATGAATCTTAGGTTTGCACCTCTGCTGCTCAATTTCTCCAGGGGGTACATGCAGGGAACAACGAGTCAGGGATGTGGCATTAGGGACAAGTTGCTGATGGCCTTGTTCATATTATAGCAGGTGGATGTGTGCAATATTGAAATACACACATATACTCCTGTCACTTCCCACAAGATAATATCAGTCAGTGTGCAAGTCTAAAGTCTGTGGGGACTGTGGTTCTATAGCCATAGCTGAAAGGGAGCCTGAAAAGAGGAGCCTATAAAATGAATTTAGCAAGTTTCCACATTACAAACAAATAATACAGTTTATTGCTAGACTATTCAAATACTAATTTCTTTCTTTGTCAAAATTGAAGACAAGAAAAGGAGAGCACTTAGAAAATGTATTTGAAAATGAGTATGTATGGGGTATTTATTTAAATTAAAGTCCTCAGTTATACTAGTCTGGCAGTCTAGAAGAGGTAGAAAGCAACATGGACTAAAGTAATCAGAGCCTGCAGAGGTATTAGGAGATCCTCTCCTCTCTCCCCAGGGCAGCAGATAGTGTGGTTTGGGAGTACTTTGTACAGCCCTCCCCCGCATTTAATCTTTGAAGGCATCAAACTCTCTGGCAGAATGAGTTTTTCTGTGCCTGAGCTGTTGATCAAAAATAGATGCTTCAAAAATTGTTCCTCACAAAATGTTTTCAAAGTGTATCCCTTTGCAAATATGAGTTTATGTTGCTAAATGCCTGGTTTATTCAAGTAATGAAAACCTTCATTCTTTAATGTTGATTTTGATAAACTTTGCGAGAAACATTTTTGCCTGTTTCAAGGAGGATCCTGGCCTGAGCCATTTGCAGGAATGCTGTAGCAGATCATTCTTAATGTCATGCCAAGTCAGTGGGAATGCTCCTGGGAAAAAAGTGAAGAAGGGAAGACTCACTTGTCTTCTTGGGAATATGCAGCAGGTCAAATAACTGCGGGTTCTTGTGCAAGGGAGGTGGCAGCAGGAGACAACCAAGAATGGAAACTCTTAAATCAAGGCCAAAGCAGGCCAAGGGAAAGAAGAACTGGCCTGCTGAACAAGGGGTATAGTTTCCAGGAAAGTGGCAGCAATGAGGCTCACTGGAGTGCCTTTAAAATAATGTGTCAGTTGTGTTTTGGATGGGTAGTTCTGGCTAGCTGGGCTAAAGCAGGTCTCATACAAACCTGCAGGGGCCTTTTCCAGCTCTTCTGGCAAACACTGGCAGTGGTGATAGGTACACAGGGCACTCACAGTGATGGTAGGTACACAGGATACTCACAGTGTGGTAGGGGCACAGGACACTCACAGTGTGGTAGGGGCACAGAACACAGTGGTGGTAGGGGCACAGGACACTCACAGTGTGGTAGGTGCACAGGACACTCACAGTGTGGTAGATGCACAGAGCACTCACAGTGTGGTAGGTGCACAGGGCACTCACAGTGTGGTAGGTGCACAGGACACTCACAGTGTGGTAGATGCACAGAGCATGCTAGAATTTGAGCTGTGCAGTGTAATTTATAAAAGGCTGTACCACAGAGCCATTAATCTGTTGCCTAATGTGTTGCCAGGCAGGCTGTGAGAGCTGTTGACATTTGTGCCTTGTGGGCAGTCAGTGTTCCATGCCAGGAAGGGGCTGGGGTGGGAAGTGTCCCAGAGCTCGTCCCAACGCGGTTTGTGCCAGTGCCCATTGGGAAGGGGTGTCCCTGCAGGGTGCTGTGAGGGTGGCACTGCAGTGGCCTGGCACAGTGTCCTGCTCCCTGCAGCTCGGCTCTGCAGCGTGCCAGGGCTCCCAATTAGCTGAGACACACAGCAAACCTTGGAGAGGTGTTTCTGGCCATGGAAGTCTGCCCCTTTCCTTCACTGTAGGGAAGGGGCTCTGCCTTCCTCCACACTGTGGGCCAGCCTGTCCACCTCCCACTCCAGTCTCTCGCCTGTCTCACCAACTGGGAGCTGTGCTTCTCTCTCATCTCCTGATTCAGTCAATGCCTTTATGGAAAAGATAATCACTGTGATTTCTGTTGATTGGTTTGGCCATGACTGAACCTTCATTTCTCCACCCCTGCTGGGCTGGGGGTGGTTTCTTGAATGAGAAAAAAGATAAAGCCAAGCTCAATCTTTCGTCAATAGCTTATCATGTCTCCTGTAGTTCCCTCTCTCCAGCTACAAATTTCTACCTCCTCCCTGCCTTGAGACTGGGGAAGCCCTTTTTTCTGGGTGAAGCCTTAAAGGTCAGCAAATGCAACATTTTACCAGTGGTAATGGGACCTTGGAGCCTGGCACACACTCACTGTTCCGACAGTGTAACTACTAAATATTTATTTACATAGTGAAAACAAAAAGCACAGATAACTGAGATATTCTCTGTAGGGGAGGAACTTGGAAATCTGTGATAAAAAGCCATGTCACCCACCTAGCTGGACTCTCCCTGGTTAACAGAGGGGTGTGATTGCAGCTGGGAAATTCACCCTTAACACACACCACGCAGGATCTTCCTACCAGGAATGTTTTCCTAAATATAGAAATTGCTCAGTATTGTGCTTTCTCAGACACGAACCTCAACTCTGTTCTTAGATTCATTTGTACTTTGAATTAGTTCTGTAAGTTTTGAAGAACAACCTTGGATTATTTTATCCTACAACACACGCAAAGCAAGTCTTTGCATTTGCTGCAAAATGTAAATTGAGTTACTGAGGCCTAACCAGCACCTCTGTTAATGTTTCTGGTTACAAATCTTCTCAGCTGGGTGTTTGATATATAGTAAATCTTCTGCTGAAACTGTTTTGGCATCTAGTTCTTGGTCAGGATCCCTGTGATTGTAATCAGCTGTCTGATACAGTCGCTATTTTTGGGGTTTTTTTTCCTTTATATTTTTAATTCTTTATATTCCTCACAGTAAGTGATCTTAACTTTTTCATTTTTAAACAGATCTCCCTACTAGTTTTCAACGTTACTTTAACTACTTCCAAAATACTTTGATTTGTCACAAAAATGCAGAGAAAATGGGAGGTTTTGTTTAGTTTTTTTCTAATAACAAAGTTGCTCTGCCTGCAGTAACTGAGAACTGGCCTTGGTGATTTAGACCTGGCCTTGGCCTTACTTGGTAACAAAGTCGTGCATTCCTTATCACCAGCATCCATCTTGATGATGGAAGTGATCTCAGGGCTGTGAAAATGTAATTAGGGGTGAGTGGCCTCTGTGGTACTGCTGGAAAGCTCACATTCTGTAATGTCTTTGGCCACTGAATATTAAGCAGAATATTAACCCCAGGAAAAACCACTGAATATCAATCCATCTTTGCTTTGCCATTTCTGTAAAAATAAACCCATTTTTTCCATTTTGCATTGCAGGAGAAAGCAGATGGAAATTTGAACAGCTGAGAAAATAGGCTCTGTGTAGTATTCATTCCATGTTTTTGAAATGAAAAGCACTACTTATGAGTAAAAATGCATGATGTACACATAGTGCAGCTCCCCACTGGGCTGACAGTGACAAAGCATTGGACAAATCATTAGCATCTTCTGCAGAACCCAGCTCACAGATACTCAGGCTTCATTTACCTCAAGTGACATCTATTAATCATTGTTAAAACTCTGCCTCGGCAGGTTCGACCCTCTTGGAACAGCTGAGCAGTGAAATGGGAGTTTCAGCGACCCTTTGTGGGTTTGGCCTTACAAATAATATTCTAAAGTCTTGATTCAAATTCCAGCATCATTTCCATCAGTTTGCTACGTGGGAAGGGAGGAAAATCCCTTAACCATTTGAGCATAACACTGCTGTCCTCTCACAGTGTACGTGCCCCAGGTGTATTCCTCTCAGCCCATGTTTGCACCTTGAAATGCCGAGGTCCATGTGCTGACCTGCTGTGTGTTACGTAGGCCCTGCTGTTGCTCCACACAGCAAAAGGAACAGCTTATCAAATCAGCTGTTCCTGCCGAGCATGAGTCAGCTCTGACCTTCCCCGGCTCTCTGGACTCTGCTCATTGCCACTCCAAGCGCTGATACTCGATCTAAAAGCCACGTCTGATAAGTGGGGGGAATTTGTCATCGTGTGCATTTTATTCTGGAGCCTCAGATGACAGAAAATGCTTACAGGGCTCTCAGGGCCTCTGCAGAATTGCTGGGCTCGGGCTGTGTCACTGCAGACTCTGCACCTCCACAGTCAGCAGCTGATAAGGGCCACATTGATTGGCACTGCAGGATTGGGAGGTTTCCAGAAACACTGAACAGCTTCAGGAGATGCTGGTGATGATTCAGGAGGTGGCAGATTTCTCGTGGCTCAGGGCTAAGGGCCCCACGTGGTATTTGAGGTGTTGGTTGGCTGGAAGGCACATCCCATGTGACTTTACTGATAGCTTGGGATAACTCATAGCATTGTTCAGAAGCGTTAGATTTATCAAACTTTCTTCACCTTTCAAATGGTTTATTTGCTCTCTGCTCTTTCCTGTAAGCCAGATCCTTCTGAGGCCATACTCCTCTACTCCTCTGACCCTTTTTTGGTGCTGGATGCAGAGAGTGTGTTGGTTACCTGTGTGTGAGCTCCAGAGACGTGGAGGGAAGGGACAGACAGGGACTTCGAGACAGTCCAAAGGTGCTCAGCTCTTCCCCCTCAACAATACAGACACCCTGAAGAGTCAATCTGTTAGTGAAACAGGAGTTGTGAGTGAAAATAAGTGTGTTTAAAAGTGGCAGCTGTGGGGTTTTTTTCTCTTTCTACTCCTTTTTAGTAGTCAAGCCAAATTCCTGTTAAATGCTCTGTTAAGAACAGTTTTGGACCATTCCATTAGAATCTGACATCTACCACAGTTTAGGTTCTGTATGGTTGCTTTAGGAGAGGTAGAGGCTTTGTTTGCATATTGCTTGGGGGAACAATAAATAAACCAAATCTCATTTTCTTTGCAGCTTAAACAGAAGTAAAGTGACATTTGTGACTATTTTATTTTTAAAGCTCTTTATGAAGTTATCAGAGGTGTCAACAAAGTATTTAACAGATTAAGGTTTTGGGGCTTTTTTTAGGTTCCTTCCATAAAATCCTATGGAAACAGCAAGATACTTTCCCTTCAGTGGCCTTGTCATGCTAGGATTGCTGGTTTATTGTTTCAGCTATTGTGCTGTAGTTTCTTTGAAAATACTGAGCTGTTGGATTTGCTATTTATTCACTGCTTGGGTTAAACATCTGCTGCACCAAATCCTGGTTTAGTCTAAAAAAAATAAGTCTATAAAAATAAAATGTACTTCAAATTATTGCCCTATACAGAAGGCTTCTAGGTCTTTGTGGTTGTGACCACAGACTTCCTACAGAAACCCCACAGCAAAGTGCTTTTGTGCATCTATTTTGTGAACCTCGCATGGCCTTTGGTTGAGCTGTGTTTCCTAAATCAGCTGAGATCCAAAAAAAAAAGGCTTGTAGGAGTTGTTACCAGCAGACTCCTGTCCTCCCTGCTGGGAAGAGCATGGCAGTGCAGTTACAACCAGCAGAAGTCTTCTGGGAAGTGTAAGCAAAGAGGGAGGAGACTATTTAGCTTAATAAAATCAGGGTAGAGCAATTGCTCTAATCACTTGAACAAAATAAGCCTGAAAAAACTGTTTTCCTCTCAAATTCAAGGAAGGCATTCAGCAAGAATTCTCAAGGGCCTTGCTTTGAGAGTTAACAAAAATACAACCATAAATGGATGAAATTATTTGTGTGTTTTTTCCAAGAAAAAGAAACAGGAATGAAAAAGATTGAAAAGTAATAAGATGCAGACTTTCTAAGCTTGAGATGACCAGTTAAAACCAAGCCAAATTTAATAGTGGCAGAAAGGCATACTGAACGAAACAGTTGACATAAAAACAGTTGGTGCAGCTGAGAATGAGCTGCCCTTCTTTGCTGAAACTAAATAAAGCAGCCTCTTGAACCTAGAGAAGCCCTGTGTTCAGGGTGGCATGACAGTATTATTGTGATTATGTTTATGTCTGTTAACTGAAGAATGTGCACATGATGATCCCATAATATGTTTTTAGGATTTTTACGTGTCTCTAACCACAGATTATGCAGAATTAAAGCAAGCTCATTTACTGGAGAAAGGACAAGCTAACAGGAGGTGAAGCTGCCTTGGTCTGTGTCATAGACTGTAAACTGATTGCTGTCAGTAAACACAAAGAAAATTGTTTTCAGGGTTCAAGAGACTGTGTTGACTCAGCTCAGAGAATATTTGACACTGAATAGAGTGTCTTTTTATTTCTTGCTGTCAAGGTACCAAACACAATTTATCATCCAGTTAGGGAAGGAGACCAAATGACTGGCAGACTTTGGAAAGTCTAATAAACCTTAAATTAAATCTCTCAGCTGCATTTTGGCTCCCTAAGCTCAGGCAACCACATAAGTGAATTACATCCTTTGTCTTTGTTTGGGATGGGGTTTGTAATAGCAAATAAACGCTTTCAGGCTTGCATTCCCACCACTGAATGTCTCCCTACACCTGCTCTAGGTGAAAACCAACATCAGAACAGAATAATAGATATTTATGGCACTATTCAAGTGAAAAAAACCAAACTGTGGAGAAAGTATTGGTGTCCTGCTCTGTGCAATAGGCTGTGATTGCAGCTTCCAGCTTTCACAGGAGTCTGCATGTAGAGGAGTAGGCATTAAAGTTGGTTGAAAACAGCCTGTGAATAAAAATATGAATTATTATAATTGCAATTATAGTGCTATCAAGACACAGGAAATTTGTAGGTCCAGCTTGTATGCTCAGCCCACATAATGTTATTTGATTTTCCAGGAGCATTACCTGCCTTTTGCAGACTTTGGGAAATGAAGTACAGAAGGACTAAGGTGTTATTTTCCATCAAGTGTGGAGGAACCTAATTACTGTTAAAGTCAGTGGGAGGCTGGTGCCTAAAATCCCTTGCAAATCTGTTCCTGAGTAAATTGCCCTGGCTCATGGAGGGGGTTGAGTGTCACCTCTTGACTGGCAGGATGCCAGAGCACTGTCCTTTGCCAGGTTAATTTATTTTCCAAAGAACTTGTTGAAAACATATTTCAGAGTAAAGTGTATCTGTCAACATGTTCAAAGGTCTCATCCCTTTTATGGGAATTTCAAGCTTTAACAACTACCAAAACAATAATGATAGTAATAATAATAATAATAATAATAATAATAATAGTCTTTTTTAGAATTCTTTAGTGAATAAAATGAAGATGAATATGAACAGGACATAAAGAAATAGGCTGAACGTGCTTAAAGAAAACACGTTTGGTATTTGGGAAAGGAATGGTTTTGCTCTTCTCAAATGACAGACAGCACGAGCTTCCTGACTTCCCCCCCTCCAGCCTCAGGTCCTGACTGCACTGTCACCTCAGTGTTTTGTTTACATATGTTCAGTGTTCGGTGGCAGCTCCTGAGCCATGAGGTGTCCCAGGAATGTTGAGGAAGGTTCCAATAAACCCACTCCTGTGCACACAGTTGCTTACAGGCTCTCTGTGTTCTGATGCCCTGTGGCAGTGGCACTGCTGTGCACTGGGGCATTCCAAACTGGCAGCCACTCTGCTCCCCTTCTCCCACATAACATTCCCCCTCCACAACCTGGATTAAAAGCAGGCCTCCAAAAGAGAGCAATAAGTTGTCCTGTTATTCTGGATTGTCCAGTTTCTCTCTTCCCACATCCTTTCCACATCCTCCCCTGAACTGCACAGTGATTAAATGAGCTGACCTTGTGCTCCTCTAAAGCATGCCTCTGAAAATAGACTCCCAAACCACCCAGTAATGCTGCCTCTGTGTTCTTATTAGTGACAAATTACTGCCTCTGTTTTCTTGGGACAAATCTCCTAGATGACAGTAGCAATGCAAATAATAGGTTGCCTTCATTGCTGGGATATATTCCATCATTAGTGATGGACAGATTTGATGCTGTACCTAATTATGTTACAACTGACAGGATGCAGCTGCTGTTGTTCATACTCTTGAGCTGTTACCACAGTCGAGGACAACCTGTGCTGGGTGTGTGACAAGGCTGTTGTACAGCTGTCCAAAATATTTCTGAAAGGGAACAAACTTAACTTCTTGAAAAAAAAAAATTAAAAAGAAACCAGGAGTAATTGGTTTCATTAAGGCTGGCAAAGACCTCTGAGATCAGTGTCCGAGGCATGTGACAGTGTCAAAGGCTTTACTGAGCTCCAGGTATCACATCCAGAAGTGTCAGCCTCTGGGCTTATCCTGTGTGTGTTGTAAATACTGCAGTTCATGATCCAGGTTATCCTCATTTCAGCCATATACTGAACCCCAGGGATTCTGGCAAGGTCTTTTGCCTGACATTTGGCCATCTGAGTTGTGAAATTTAGTTTCAAGACTGAGATCAGGCACAGATGCCCCCTGTGAAATGAACTGAGTGGCTTCATTTCTCAGTGCTGTAAACTTGGGGGTCAGGAGACATCCTTTCCTTCCTTCTGCTTTTTTCCTAGCCTGGGTTGGAAGTTTTGGGAAGCTGACACAGTTTGATTCTTACCTGCTGAATGCAGATGCATGAGGAGGTGCAGAAACACTGTTGTCTTGGTGCTTGACCTTACAAGCTCTGGAGTTAACAAGAAATCCAGAGTGTGTCTGACTGTGATTGTAAAATTCCAGTGAGACATCCTCTTCTTTCATAGCTGTGTGGGCCTCCCCATGAACTGTTCAGTGGTAATCCCACTGTAACTGTCTTAAATGTCCTGGGCCAGGGAGGTGAGCATTTGTGTTATTCCCTGTGGTTCAACCTCTACTCAGTCACAAACTGTCTCAGTAAAGACTGTCTGCAAAAGCCTGTGTTTCAGGGCTGTGGGAAATGGCATGAAGACTGGGATAGGAGCAGTAGAGTGTGTGTTAGTGGGTACACATGCAGGGCAGCAATGGTAGATTACAAGGGAATGGGTGTTGTGGTTAATAATTGTCCCAGACTGTAACTGTGTAAAAGGAGAAAACAGGAATTCCTATGCCGTGCCATTAATATTTTTGTAAGCTTTTGTGTAAACAAAAATAGACCAAATCCAAGTATCACTATGCAAAAGTGACTGTGTTTGTTCCCATAACCAGCACTCATAAAAAAATACTTTCTCCCTGATTTTGCTGACAGAATTTATGCCCCCAGAGAGAATTCTAGGAAGCAAACACAGAAATATTAGTACCGTGTCTCTTTACAAAGTCTGGACCAAGCAAGATGCACATCTTGCAAATTATGATCAGACAAGCAAAAAACCCGTGAAACCCACATTTTACACAAACAGCATGACACAACAAACTCTTCTAACAGAATGTTTGAGGCAAGCTTGAGGATTTTGTAGAAGGAATTTCTCCAGGGTTTGCAGGTAATGAGAAAATCAGGAACAAGATGAGTCAATTAATGCATTTGATAAACGGCCACGGTCTCGATTCCATTTGTGAGTGGTTATTCCTAAAGGGATAAGGACTCTTGTCCCATCTGTTCGTGCCTCTCTTCTGAGAAGTGTTTAGGATACATGTGAAAATGAAAACCAAAAAAAACCACATCCACATTTGCTTGAAGTCTTTGAAATGAGGGGCTGCCTCTGCTGCGGAGCGTTAGCTTTGAGAGCAATTCAAACCAAGTGACAGCCTTCATTTGTCATTTCTTTGCCTTGGTAGCTTTGAGAGAGACTCCAGTCAGATGTCTGTGCTGATGGAGCACTAAGTACAGCATACAATTGCTGGGTATGCTGCATAATTCAAGTTCCAACTGTACCTGCATCTCCCATTTACCAAGCCAGTGAAGGATATAATGGTATTGAAAACAATAACAGCTCATTGTAGTCGTGGGGAGTGCACTTAAGGAGTTTGTCTGTGGTTCTTACCAAGAGATGCTGTCTGATAAAATCACAGTAGCCAAAGGTTAAGGTTACCTGTAAGATGAGTCTTTTCCTTGCAAGTCTGGACATAATGACCTGAGCAAGGAAGTATCTGATACTAAATGTGTATTCTGGGCCTGGAGATCTGCCAATCCTTAGGAGATAAGGGGGGAATTTCACAGTGGGACTGCTTTAGGAGCCACAGTGAGGGAAATTTTGTTAACAAATTGCAGGTACATGCCCTGTAACCTCAGTGCAGCCACCGTACTGTTTGGTACAGTGGGAAATTCTTTGTCCTTGAGGTCCAGTGAGACACCTGCACTTACTCCAGTTACAGCTAAATTACCAAGGGAAGTGCAGAAATATGAATAAACCATTCTTTTATTTGAAAACTGGTTACTGCAGGCTAGTTCTACATTTCCAAAGGGTTATTGATCCTTTGAGTACTTCTCTAGAGGTTATTCTTAAGGTATTCTTAAAGATATTTGAATGCATGCCTGTCCTTTCAGAACATCCTGTGGTGTTCTGCAGACTTGAAGGCCTTAAACATTACCCAGTGCAAGACAAGCTCTAACCTTTTGGGACAGATCTTACTCATTTAAACATGGAGTGGTTTTTAGGGATTGTGACATCTGTCCTCCCTTTTGTTAGATGATGTTTGGTTTTGCTAAAACCCACACCCAGTAGGAGGCTGCCTTGTTACCCTCTGCTGCCTTTAGCTGCAGAATTCTGCCAGTCCTCGCTGTTGTACCAAACAACAAGCTTAGCAGCGCCGCTCGGGGCTTGCACCATCCCGCTTGGCACAGCTGTGAGTCTCTGAAAGCCTTTCTGTGCCCTTGTTGCCCTTGCAGTGGCCAGTTTGCCATAGTGAGGAGGTGTCGGGAGAAGAGCACGGGGGTGGAATACGCCGCCAAGTTCATCAAGAAGCGGCAGAGCCGCGCCAGCCGGCGCGGGGTGAGCCGCGACGAGATCGAGAGGGAGGTCACCATCCTGCAGCAGGTCCTGCACCCCAACATCGTCAAGCTGCACGACATCTACGAGAACAAGACTGATGTGGTCCTCATCCTTGAGCTGTGAGTAAGGGCACTGCTCTCCAGGGGTGGGCCAGGGCAGCAGGAACTGGGAAGGAAGGAACACAGAGGCAGAGAGAAATGGAGCTGCTGCATGCTCAGGCCTCACAAACCTTGCAAGAGCACTGAGTGAGCTTGCTGGTAAACAACCCCCCCCTCGGTTCATCTATGTGCCCTGTGGATAGAGGTGCACCTTAATATCAGCTGAGGTCATTTGAGACCCAGCCAGGGAGTGTTGTCAACTTGAAAACAGTTTACCAACAGAGGGATGACCTCATGCCTGCCTGCTGCTGCCCTGACAAGGAGGTACAAATGGCCACTGAATGCTCATTTCATTTTTCCTTCTGCTTTCATACATGTGAGGCCATCAAACCCTTTGCAAAATTTGCAGCAATTCTCACTGCTGCCATGTTTTCCTCATTTAGATGAGCTAGGAGAAAAGAGGAGAGGAGGGCAAGGGAAGAGGTTTGTTAATCCCCAGACTTTGCCTATCGAAGATGAATAGCAGCAGGGTGGGAGTGAAGGGAAGCTGCTTACTCTTAACTCTGACTGATATGTCTATGGCCAAACGTTGCTCTCTGTAGCCATGCCTTGCAAGACAGGAAGGGAACTTGCTTTTTCTGCCTGGCTGCTACTTTGGGCTAAAACAACCTCCCATTTCTTTACCTGCTGCTTTTTCCCATCCTCTCGTGCCCTGACACGTTTTGTGTGTCCTTTTGTCAGGCTGTAACATATTGCACAAAGTCTGAGTGCAGCAGAGTTTTGACCTGGTTAAGGCCTCTGCATTCAGCTGCTGTGGACAAATTGAGGATGATGATAATTGCTAGTAAAGGTAATTAAATTCTCTCTATAAGTAGATGATCTCTCCCCCTCTGACACTGCTCTGTGTCTCATACTCCCTGCTGTTTGTCAAGCTAAGTGTTACAGCACCTGGCCAACTAATCTTGCATTAACCTACAATGGGCTTCAGCTTCAAAAGAATGTCCCCACTATTGTTGGTTGATTGAAGAAGCTGCCCTGGTGTTTAAAAGAGGCTTTGTCTGGAACGTTGACCCTCTCCCAAGCTCACTGTGCTGGCACAGGCAAGCTGTCTCCTCTTTACACAGGGGTCACTTCCACACGTGCTGTTTCTTCTGTTCAAGAGCAGGAAGAGCAGTGCCAGTGAAGTGCAGTTTGGCAGGTACACAGTTTGGCTTTCCTTGTGCACAGTGTTCAGGGACAGCTTTTTGGGACTCTGCTGTTCTGGGGCCCTGCCTGGAGCCAGCTTTGCCCAAAGAGAAGCAGCCCCGAGGCAGGTTTGGTTGGTGCCCCAGTCTCCTCCACTGGTGTCAGGGTTGTGTACACAAAGCAGCTCCTTCCGAGAAATCAGACAGCATTGTTGTTTATCTCCTGTTGGACTTTGAAGGGAAAATAAAGGTGTCATTTTCTGGCTTCCTTGCCATGGCAATGAGGTGACATGGTATGAGGGAAAGAGATGGAACCAGAGGAAGGACATTTTCTGTAACCTTTGCAAAAGGAGCATTTGCAGGTGTTGATGTTCATCCTCCCTGGATGTTCAGTTGTAACTTGTAGTGCAGGTATGAGTGTTGTACTGCAAAGGAATTAGTGTTGAAGTGGTTTTGGGTTTTTTCCTGGGATTCCATAATGGCTGGCTTTTGGGATTGCTAAACCTCTTCTGGAGGAGGGTTTCTCTGAGTTCAGGTTCATAACGTGGATAAGAATGAGCCTTCATTAAACTGCTTACCACTCTCTAGGTACAATTCACTGAAACCTGGTTTTAAAGCCTGAATCTTTTGTTAATGAGAAATCATCACATTTTTTCTACTGAATTTTACTTTAGATTACTCTTTTAAGATCTCTACAGCTTAGACTAATGTGTTGGGCTATACCACAGGAGACTGGAGATTAATATAGTGTTTGTCATGTATGCCAGTCTCTGACCTTCAGAAAATGAGATGTTCATGTGGTTTTTGTAGGAGGGAGTCTTTTGCTGGTAAAGTAAGAAAGGGACTTCAAACATCCTGAATCTTCTCTTGTTATTCCCTGGTTTATTTTAAATGTTGTGTTCTGTACCTTGCAAAGCCCACTTCCCTAGCCTGATTCAAGGTTAGTGTGAACTAGAGGGAAGTGAGAAAATACATCAAGGAGCTCCCAAGTAAATCCCCTGTGACCCTCATTCTTGCAGGCTGCACATTTTCTTCAGCTGTGCCCTGAGCAGATGACCCAGCTGGTTTGGGTGACCACTCCTGGGAGCAGCAAGAGAGAAAGGGAGTTAAATACCTCCAGCCTCGGCAGCTGAACCATTTTCTGACATTGCTTTGTGTAGCAAAGGACACTCCTCAAAAGGAAGTATCACCTCCAGGCAGGAGGTATCCTCTGCCATCCTCATCACAGTCCTCTGCCAGGGGAAGGTGAGCAGAGTGACTTTTCCAAATGGCTCAGCTCGTGTGCTCTCCTGAAGGGGTACCTGCTTTTGCTTGTCCTGGAGAACTGGGGCCTGAGCTACATGGGCTGTTCATGTGGGCTCAGAGAGAACTTAGTCATTCTTAGGCCTGATGAGAGAGTCCACCTTAAGCAACAATCAGCAAGGAGGTTTGGCAGGGTAAAAGAGGAAGAGAGAGTAGTGTCCCTGCATGGTTAAGTGCAGCCAAGTCCCAGCAGTGTCCCAGTCCAGCTGGCTGCCTGGTGGCCGGATGCAGAGCCTGCCAGGGGTGATTGCCTCAGTGCAGTCTGGAGAGAAAGCACTGAGTGACACTGCCCTGCCCACTGTACACAGATCTCACCAAGGCATTTACAGGTTTCTTTTCTGGTTTCTCACAGCAGGATGTAATAATTTTAAAACTAATGAAACAAGACCCCCTACACCTACTACAGTATGGAAAGCAGACAGTGCTCCCTGCCTCCTGAAATGCACAGGGTCCACCAAAACCTGCCAGCAAGGCTGATGGTAGTGCTGAGACCCCTGGTATGTGTCACCTAAAAAAGAAAATCAGAGATCCAGGAAGAGTCTCACAGACTGAGTAGCTGAGGTGAACAGGAAGGAGAAGGTGGCAACCAAAGACAGCAGTTGCAACACGTTCCTGGGTCTTGTAAGCTTATTTTTGTTTGCCAGCCATTTAGTTGTAACAACTAAAGCATCAAGTGGCTTCTGCCCAGGTGAAGTGCCCTGTCTCATGGTGCTTAGAACAGTTTCTGGTTATGTGAGAGCTGTGAAAGAATATCCAGTAGTCCATGCCCAAGCCACTGGGCCTGTGTCAGTGTCTGCCTTTGGAATCACAAGGTACATCATCCACAGCCGTGGCAGAAGCTCAGACACAAGCCCAATGTCTCTGTGGCCTTTGTCATGTTGCTCTTGTTTGCAGTCCAATTGTCCTTGCAAGTTTTGTAGCTGGTCTTGTGCTTGCACTCTGAGTGTGAGCACAGGTGGGTGGTCACCTGTGCCCAAGAGCAACAGTTGTTTTGTGGGTAAATTTGAATGAGAATAAACCAATGATATTAATGGCAGCATGAACTGGAAACAGTAAATGTAAGCATAATTATGAGTAACAGCTGCAAGTAATCTCCAGTTCAGTATTTAGATCATCTTGTTTCATAATATATAGAAAAAATAGCACTGGAACTCTCAGTACGAGGCACAGAAATGAAAATAAAAGCCTTATGTACTATATAAGGATGGAATGGATTTCAGTTTTGATGTGCAAACCTCTAGTAACTAAGAGCACTTCCTTGATTTGGGAAAACTATTCTGGATACCTTCCAACCTACTGCAATCTTCTTTCTTCTTCAAAATTCAGCACCAAATAAATGCTTTCCTGTCAGTTATGTCAGGCAGGATTGTGTGTTAGAACAGGGCAGTGGCTGTTCTGCAAAGAAAAGAGATTCTGCTGGCAGGTCTTACTGCCTCGTGCTTCTGATGGGCCCTGCTAAGAGAAGGAATTGGTTAGCAGTTGTTGACTCTGAGAACTTCTTAGGTCCATGTCTGTGGATTCATGAAATAATGTAACTTTTTTTGGTCCTGTATAATCCTTGATGAATCAAACCTTGCAGCATCAATGGAAAAGCTGGTCCTTAATTTACAGGGGAAAGAGCTGAAGCCAAAAGCAAGTTTTGGCACACCTGGGACCAGAACACAAAACTCATGACCCTCTGCTAACTTTATTGTGTTACAGTGCAGTAGATAACGGGATGTTTTCTGGTGTGTTTTGCAGGGTTTCTGGAGGAGAACTTTTTGACTTCCTGGCACAGAAGGAGTCTTTGAGTGAAGAAGAAGCAACCAGATTCATCAAGCAGATTTTGGATGGTGTGAATTACCTGCACTCTAAGAAAATTGCTCACTTTGATTTAAAGGTAAAGATGCTGATTTAGACTTTAGCTGAGCTCTAGCTCTTAATTTTAATACCAGTAATGTCAGGTGGCCAATGAAGATGTTGCAAGAAATGGGAGATAGAAATCAGAAAGCATAAGTAAAGAATTGTTTCACTGATAGTGAATATCAAATGATCTAAAAACGTTCGCATAACACCTCTCCTGGGTTTTAAAGGACTGGCTTTGGAGCTTTGTAGTGTTAAATTAGAATTGTATTTTTAAGCAGTGATCTGATCAGACAGAGGATGATTCATCATTATCTCACCACTGGACAGGGCTCCATCAGCTGCAGTGGAGCTACAGTGCCTTATACCACTTAAGGAATGACACAGTCCAAGAGGCAGGGACTGTGACTTTTTGCCATTTTGGGCTTTCCTGGCTCCTTTGAGAAGTTCCCATCACGTATCTGTGGTGAACACAGATGCCTTAGATCCATGGAAGAATGCCTGAGGCTGAAACATTCTTGGTCCAATGACTGTGCTAATAAATTATTCACATGCTCTGTTTCCCAGTGCAGCTCTGACTGAGAATATGTGTTAGCAGGAGCAACTTCCACATGGGGATCTGCTGTGGAAAGGCCAGGCAGCTCCTGCAGGGAATCAAACTCTCCCACTGTTGCTCTTGAGCTTATGATTAACTTAGGACAAATTAATGAATTAAAGCTCTTCATGGGAGATAAATTGAACCCAGAGTTTACTCTGCAACCTGTGAATTTGGGCCATGGGAGGGAGCAGATAAGGCTGAGAAATTCAGTTCAAGAAAGAGGTTTGTGAAATATCCCTTGTATCTGGTAAAAGAGTGAAGTCTGTGGTTGAACAAGATAGTTTTAATTTCACAGTTCCAGCTTCAGCTTTTTCTTACAATGCTGTGAGGAATGCCATATGTTCTTTTAATAGCTTGCTCTCATATGATCCAGGACCTCTGATCCCAACTCTGCCCATTTTCTGGACCCTTCAGCCAGTAAATCCCAAATCTTCCTGGCCTTGTTACAGCTGTGAATTCAGTCTCCTAGAGAAGAGAATTTTTCTTCCCTAAATAGGTTCAGATGTGACTAGAATCCCTCAAGAAGCATTTAATAAAACATCTCCCAGTGGATTGCAATACAGTATAGAGTCGGCTGGGCAGTTGTTGTGAAATATCAACTTCAAGAACAGAGCAGTGGAATTGCTGTCAGCTCAGATACTCTGCAGTGCAGCTTTCCCCCAGCATCAGGCAGTGGCTCTGGCCCTGCAGCAGCCCTCTGAACTGCTCCAGCTGCCTGCTGGTGCTGCTGTGTGTGCTGTGTATCCATGGGCAGGGTGTGACAGCCCCCAGGAGGCTCTGTGGGACAGGAGGGCAGCAGAGAAACTGAGCTTTCCCGTGCTGTTCCATCCCAGCTGCTGCTGGGCCCATCACCCAGTGGCACATCTAGTTAAGAGGTGTGAAAAACTTCTGTCTCCTGGGGAAAACAAGGGTATTGTTTTCATCCTGCCAAGAGCCAGCGTTAAGAAAATAAGCTTAGGAGTGCTAACAGGACAAGAAAGGCAAGTTTTGTGTGAGATGAAATGAAAGGAATGAAAGTATGCCTAGATTTGCTTGGGTTTTGTGAAGTTTTGGTTCGTTCAGAATGGTCAGGTTTCACAGTTGTCCTCCCTTCCTCAAAACAATTGTAAATGGTTAGGCACAGGTGTGTGTTTCTTGTTCTACAGTGTTTTGTTTGCAAAGGAAGAAAAAAAGCATTTGTAAACTCTGTTACTTTCCAAGATATTAATATTTTAATAACATAGTTCTTCCTTTTGTTATTTTTAGCCTGAAAACATTATGCTCCTAGACAAGAATATCCCTATTCCACACATCAAACTCATTGACTTTGGCCTGGCTCACAAAATAGAAGATGGAGTTGAATTTAAAAACATTTTTGGAACTCCAGAGTTTGTAGGTGAGTGACGTGTTCCTTTGTCTTGTATTACAGGTTCCATGAGGAAGTTGAGACATCTCAATTCTCTCAAGGTGACTTAAATCTAGAGGTTTATTTTTCTGGAACAGAGGAAAGGTGTTTTCTATAAACCAGATGTGTACTCCTGTGAGAGTGGGCCGATGCCAAATAAATCCTTAGAGGTGTAAAGTCAGGATTGAGATGTGAAACTGTACAGACTGTAATTTTTGTACTTGTTCCCTGGAGTAAGTAGGTCTCTCTACACTGTGGTACCTGAGTACATAGTGACATGGGTACCTCTATGGAAACTGCCTCCCACTGTACACCTGTTGAGTACAAACCCCTCCCCTCCTCCTGCACTTTTCCACCTGATCCTGTTTTTGTTCCTCACTGATCACAATTCTGATCCGTCTCACTTGGATTTTGGCTTAATCCTACTCCTTTCTACTCCTTTCAATTAGAGGTTTTGGGGCCTTTGGGAGCGGGGAGAGAATTGTAATTAATATTCCAGTTAAACACAACTGTTACAGACACCTTTTCTCATCTCATTATTTCACCCCTGCTCTATTCTCCTGCATGCTGCCTTGTGTGGGGATGTTTTCCAGTGAGGAAATGTTCTTATAAAGATAATAGTTTGACATGGGTAGCAATGTAGTCTGGCAAGTGACTTCAATCTCTTGCTCAAGGGGTCTTTCTGCCAGGCCTTTAGAAACTTGCTGTAATGGCACCAGTTAAAACCAAAACCAAAGCTCAGATTCTTAGGGGCAGCATGTGCTTGGGAGGTGAAGTAGTTTGTTATTTGTTGTAATTTGCACTGTAATTAGTATATAATATCTGCCTTACCCTTATTGTTGAGTTGTGTCTTGCTCCAAGTGACTCCACATGGTCTCTTCTGGAGAGCTGTGAACTTGAGCTCCTGTTTGGGCTATAAAATTGTAAACAATGCATCCTATAACTACCTTTTGTTTTCTCTCTCCTCTTTTCTCCCTCTTGGTAATTCTTGTCCTGCTACTCCAGCCTGGTAAAAACACATTGCCTCAATTGCTGATGTTTGGTTAAATGTTTCTTGCAGCTCCAGAAATTGTAAACTATGAACCGCTTGGGTTAGCTGCAGATATGTGGTAAGTTTTAAAATGTGTTTGGGTTTTTCCCCAGATTGCTCTGCAATTCCTTTTTCCCATTTGGCTCTGAATAGAGTCCATTGCACTGCAATAAATTAGAAACAAAACAAGAAACTTCAATATGGTTAATAACTCCTCATTCTGTCGTTCCATTTTAATGCATCCTCTTTAATGAAAAGATAAGCATTTAATTTCTGCAAAATTGCTATGAAAAGCTTGAGTGCTGGCAGTTACAGAGTTAACTGTTGGCCACTGTCCACTGCAGAGGAGCACTTTAAGAAGAAAACATGTTCCTGCAGTGCTTTTGACAGCTTTATTTATAAGAGCACTTCATGCAGAGGAGACCTGTGCACTAATCTCATCTGCTGGGAAGGCAGCCAAACGAGGTCACCCCAAATGAAACAATCCTTGCTTCTGTGCCTCTGAATTTCTGGTGTGTGCTGGAGTAAATACCCACTGGAGCAGAAATACATGGAGACTCCAGCTTAGCCACATTACTTTTTCATATTCTGCACGTTAAGAAGAATACAGGTCATGTGTAACCCTTGCAATGAATCTCCTTTTTTGTTTTTTAGGAGCATAGGAGTCATCACCTACATCCTGTGAGTACAACAGACCCCCTGTTCCTGCTTTAGTACAAAACACTCTTCCCTCAGCCACTTAAGGGCAGAGCTGCACTCGTGGGGTGGGCAGTGGTTTGCCTGATGGTGTTGTCCTGCAGCCTTTTCAAGTTTAAAATAAGGGGTAAAAGAAGAGGGGCATTCTGAGCAGGCTGAGAGCAAATGTCCCTGGCACCACTGGGCATTTCTGCTTCCTATGGGACCTCATCAGCTCTCAGTGGGAGAGGATGGAGAGCCAAGCATATTGATTGCTCCTGGAATGACTGGGAGCTACCAGTGTGGAGAGCACAGAAACAGAAAGGGTAACAGCACCACGTACAAGGTGGAAACAGGCAAGTTTCTATTGCTTGTAAAGACAGCAGTCGAGATTATTATGCATAAATATGGTCACTCATATGCAAAAAGGTGAATTGAAGCTGGAGGAGGAGCAGAGAAGTTGACCCTGGGAACCAAGAATTTGATTTACGGGACAAAAAAAAAGGGTTTATTAAAGTTGGTCAAGCAAAGGTTGTTTGGGGAGAGCATTATAGTCAGTAAGCACAAGGGAAAAAGTGGATCACAGAATGCTTTTTAGGCACAGATAGTCTTTAGAAGAAAAGTGTGTCAACTGGTGATGAATAAATAAAAAGGAGAAAATTATGACAAGCTCAGGCTCTCAAAGAAATGAGTTTCTGTGGACATTTGAGGACAAGCAGTCCAGAGTTTTAAGATGCAACTTGAAAATTTGTGAGACTGCTTGTGTGACAAGGGGTGTGACAGAGGGGACAGCACTCCTTGCTGCTCCTCTGGTTTGATAGGGGAATTACAGAAGTGGTCAGTGGTGCTTGGACATCACTGCTTCCACTGAAATCACCTCCTGTGGTTCGTGGGGAGCAGCACGTGGTGGCTGCTGTGTGCTGGGAAATGCCTCCCCCTGGGCTCTTCCCTGGGATACTCAGAGGAATAACTTGCTGCCAAGCCTAAGGAAGGGGGACTCTGGGATGAGGTGGGTTTGCACTACACAGCCCAGGGCTCAGGACAAGTTTGGAGGCTTGAAGGGTGGAAGTGTGGAAAACAAATGTAGTGGAATTAAACCCACCCTTTGGCTATTCCAAAGGCTTAGACCTTCAAAACTGCAAGTATAGTCTGAGAATCAGATTCAGTGCAACAAATTCTCTCTGTCCTGCAGTGCACAAAAAGGTGGGCATAGTGGTTGAGCCCAACCTCAGGGAAAAGGGTTTAAAACATTATCCAGATTCTTGTTTTTTATCAGCACTCTTCACCCTTCAGTGACACACCTGTACTTGCCAGGACATTAAACTTTGTAAGTTCTATTTATGGGTGTGCATATATGCTGAGAGGGAAGCTTAGGAGTTGAGGATAAGCAGGTGGGAATACTTGGCATGCCATTAGTGATGCACAGAGCCAGCTGCTCTGGAGGGCTCTGTGCTGGGGCAGAGAGATGGGGGGGTTTCTGCACCCCATCCAGAGTAGATGTGTTTTACCTGTCTGGCTGGTCAGCATGGCCATGGGGATTTAAGGTAGAAAAATGTGACCCTACAAATGATCACAAGTAAAGAGCAAGCTTCTTATCATGGGAGGGGTCAGTCATGGACTAGAAACTTCCGTGCCTTGGGCTAGTATTGCCTGTTAATTTGAAAGCCTTGTGTTCTGAATGATTCTGAGTAAGCAGGGTGTGTTTATGATACCCTCTGCTTTAGCAAATGTGGCAGCAATCAAATGGGTGGCATCATCAGGTGTGGAGATCAAAAAGCAGACAAGCCCTCCATTCAGTGACCAGGGGGTTGGGAGGGCACAGCCTTGGGTGCTGGGGTCTGCTCTTACATGTCTACAGGCACTGTCAGACGGCAAGAGCCATTTGCATTAGCTATTAGAATTTGAGAATCCTCCAGTTTTACAGACCTCAAAACTGGGTCCCAAAGAGAAAAAGAAATCACAGACTAGAGCACTGTTGGTTTTGGCTTCCAGCAAAGGGCCAGAAGGTGGAATTACAGCTGCTTCACAGCACAGTTTGGGGAGAAGGCAAAGAAACCAAGGCTCTAGGGCAGGTCTCCAAGCTTTAGTTTTGGAACAATGCCCATGGTCTGTGGCAAGGGGCCTGCTTGTAGCCTTCTTTGTGGCCAGCAGAAATGGAACAAAAGCTTAAGGGGGAGTATGTAAAACCTGTTGAGAAGTGAGACTGACTGTGGTTAAGGGCATGAAATTCACTTCATCAAAGACAGCTGGAGCTGCCTTGCTGTGTCATTGTGCAATTGGAAAGGGAGAGGAAGCAGTTTATGCACTCAAATGTTTATTCTGTGGATAAACCCACATGTGGTAGCTGAGGATTGGTCTGAAAGGCCAGGTGGTCCCATCTCACTTTCTGCTCAGCCCCCAAAACTCCCAGTCAGCGTAGTAGTGGCAATACAGAGTAAAGGGGCTGTTGAGCAGGATCGTGTAAACAAGTGGTTTAGTACTCCAGACTTCAATTTAGATCCCAGGAGTTTGCTGCAGTCCTCTTTTGAGCCTTCTGCAGCCTGAAACTATGTTATCAAAGCTGGCCGTAATAGATAAGCACAATAATAGCCCAGAAGATTATAAAAAAAGGATGAGATCAATTTCCTTGGTATAAATAACATTTCCTGTAAACCAGAGTTTTGCAAGTCAGCATCCCCGTGTATTGGGGGAGGGAGGAACCTGGAGGAAAGGCAGGGCAGGAGGAGTCTGCAGTGACTCTGCTCTGACACTCGAGTTTTACGGAGCAAAGGTAAATAGTCATCAAAGATGAAGATAACAGTCTCAGTTCATAGATAGGCAAAGCAGGAGAAAAGCTTCCTCTTCAGTGAAGATTGCTAAATGGCATTTTGTTGTGATGGAGCCTCCATTACATCCTTGCAGATGGAGCAGGGTGCCAACAGAAGGAAAAGTTGTGTTGTTCAGAACCTGCTGGATGTTATGGCAGCCAAAGTCCTTTTGTTTGTGGATTCCTTTTACTGAGCAGGATGGCCCTACCTCTCCAGTGGAGCTGGACCCTAGGCAAGGCTTCTCATCACTGAGAAGGGTGTCTTGGCTGAACCCACAGTGCAGGGAACTTGTCAGGAGCTTTGCCCATAGAAAAGAAGTAGGGGCGGGGCTTTTCCTACCTAAAGAATATCTGTAAAAACACTAGCAGCTTGAAAGTGATAGAAGCTTCAGCCTGGAAGTGTTTGTGGGTTCACAGGGACAGAGCCTGTCCTCAGCTGAAGCTTTTCCTAGTTTGATTAGCAATGACTTAAATGAGACTCTTAGGAGAGGAGAATGTGTGCCCTTCTATCTGTGTGCACACATTAGTGCTGCTCTAGAGACTTTCAAGATGAGCCTGGCTCACACCCATGGATGTGGTGAGCCCTGTTGCTCCCCACGTGGCATAGCTGCTACAACACCAGAGCCACAGATGTCCTAAGGGTATGTCATTTCTTTAGGGGACTTGTGCTGTTTATTTTTCCAGCTGATTCTTCCTTCTGGCTTATCTAGGCTTAGTGGTGCCTCACCTTTCCTTGGAGAAACTAAACAAGAAACGCTTGCCAACATCACAGCTGTGAACTTTGATTTCGATGAAGAATTTTTCAGCAACACCAGTGACCTGGCAAAAGATTTTATTCAGAAACTGCTGGTGAAAGATACACGGTAAGTATCTCTTAAGTAGCATGTCCTTCCCTGTAACCCTCTTTGTCCTGGAGGGAAGTCAGGCCATTGTGCTCCTTTCTAATGGCTTCATTAGGGGAGGAAATAGAAACGTGAGACAAAGGGCTGTTCAGTCAAGATCTCTGCAAATCATCAGGCCTCAGAGTGGGGAGGAGCAGGTGGGGTTTGAGGAGAGCTTTGCACAGGTCCAGCAGCCTCCTTGTAAGAAAGGAGGAGTCAGTGATGATGTTTGTCCACATGCTGAGGCAGTCCCTGGGCACTGCTGTGTTCCTGTCTTTGATTCTCAGTGCTCTTAACGCACTGTTCACCTGCTACAACGCAGGAGGAACTTGGGACTGATCAAGTGTGATCAGGTCGAAGTATTCCTGTCAGAACTGTTGCTTTCAGGAAGTGACACCTCCTGCAGTGCTGCAATACCCTGTTCCCCAGGACAGTTGTGTTCTAATTGCTGGTGTGTCCCTTCCTTCAGACACTGTCATATCAGAGGTGTATAGTGGGAGTTTCTTTTCCAAGCATGTCAGATGACAAAACAAAGGAATGTTGTGTTACTTTTTATGGAAGGGTGCACAAAAATACCGGTAGATTTTGATGAAGTAAGAATTAAAATGGTGTGGAGTGAGGCCAGTTCCCCACTGAGGTTTAGAACAGTAAACTACACACAAGCACAGGCTCAGGGAGTAACACAACCCTGCCACTGGAGAGCTTGTCCTGCCATTATCTTGGTAAATGCTTCCTAGGAAGCCTGGCAGAGGTGGGGGTCAATGGACTGGTGTAGCAGGCATTTCTCACTCAGGTCTCTGGGCTTTTGTGTTGTTTCGTAGGAAGCGGCTCACAATTCAGGAGGCTCTGTGTCATCCCTGGATCACGGTAAGTGCATAAAGAAACACATCCTGCCTTTTGCTGTGAGCAAAGCGGGGATCAGATTCTCACTCTTATTGCTGTGTGCCATGGAAAACTGCCCCCGGAGTGCTTAGTGAACCTGGGTGTCTCAAAGAGATGTGCTGGGAAGAGATTGGTTGGGTCTGACCAAATCCCTGCATTTCTGCAAATGACTGCTTTTATTAGCACAACTTTCAAAGAGAGGGTGACAAAGCTCTGATCTTTATTGCATGTTACAGTCTCCCAGACTGGACTGGGCGTTGCATTTTTCCATCCTTCTTCTCTGCCTGCATGGACATGTACTGTGTGTTGGGTTTTGTGCTTTCTTGAGTTGAGAGCTGACTGCAGTCAATATGGAAAGTATCATTTCTCTCAAGAGAAAACTGCTGTGCCACGTGTGCTGATTTGCTTCCATTTGTGTGTCCATATGTATTTTTTCATCAGAAACATTGCCTGCTTGTGTGGATAAGTCTGTTATTGAAAATACTTTTGGCTCATCTCAGCATGACTAACGAGGAGTTTTGAAATTCAGTTTTTGCTTTGCCTTGCACAAAACATTAATTGGGGATTTTTTAGGGTTGTTGTTTTTCCTCTCACAAGTATGGACGGCTTTGAGACTGTTAACTGCTAAGAATTAACATGAAAATGAGTTGCAGCCATGTTATTTGCACTTACCACGTTGGATTGAATGCACATCACTTGTCACGTTCAGTTTGGGGCTTGTGTGTTTGGTGTTTTTTCTTTTAATCACGTGCATGAAGGAAAATCTGTGTGAGCAAAGAACCTCCCAGCATTGTGGAAGCCCAGGCTGCACCCTTTGTGTAGAGCTTTTGAATTCCTGCCCCGTCCTGTGACCGCTCAGTAACATTGGTTCCTCTGTCTGACGACTCACCAGCTGAAGGAAGAAACCAAAGTCCCGGAAAACAAGAAGGTGGAGAACCCCCAGCTGAAGACCAAACGCCTGAGGGAGTACACCATCAAGTGCCACTCCAGCATGCCCCCCAACAACACCTACGCCAACTGCGAGCGCTTCGCCCGCGTGGTGGAGGACGTGGCGCGCACGGAGCGGGGCTGCGGCGCCCTGGCGGCCGCCCACGACTCCCTGCAGGAGGACATGGACGCCCTGCTGTCCATCTACAACGAGAAGGAGGCCTGGTACAAGGAGGAGAACGAGAGCGTGAGGCACAAGCTGTCCCAGCTGAGGTACGAGTGCCGGAAAATCGAGGCCCTGCAAAGGCACCTGCAGGACGAGATCCAGGCCGTGGGCACCGGTGTGGCAGGCATGGCCGGGAGGTACACGGAGCTGCAGGGCCACTACGAGTCTCTCACACAAGAGCTTGCCGAGGAGCTCCACTGGATACAGGAGTTAATGAGCGGCTTTCAGCTGGAAAATGAAGCCCGTGTGAATGGAAACTGTGACTCTGTTTTCAACAAAGACGTTAACGAGTCCCTAATGGAGCTGTTGAATAGATCTCGCTGCGAAGAATTCCTTGCGGGGTTGAATCTGGGTGTAGCAGAGCCCCACCAGTGATGCTGAGATCAGACTAGGGGCAGGGTTTGCTGCCTCTTTCAATGTACCTCAGTTTGAGGAGGTTCCATTGCGTAGACTCTACCCAAAAACATTACTGAGAATTAAAGTAGAAGTTCTGATGTATTGCACAAGGTGCTGACCAAAGCCATAATCTCCCAGTGCTTTGTAGAGCTGAAGTTGTTTGAGTTTTTTTCCCATGTGAGTTTTTTTAGAGGGTCTGAACTTGCAGGAACAAGATTCTCACAGTGGTGTGGACACGTGTAACCCTACAGCCTTTTGTATTGCCTGTGTGCATCATGTATTACAGTTTCTGAAGGTTACTAAGTTATTAACTTGGAATAAAGAATAAGTCAGTCTGTACTTACTGGAAACTGGGGGCCTGGAAACTAATAAAAATCTCATTATAGCATCTTTGGTTGGCTGAAGGAAACAGTGCAGGCAGTTCTATAGACCATATGAGAGAAATATTTGCAAAGGTGCACTCTGCCCTGTGAAACAAAGTAAATGGTGTAGTAATTTAACCTTTAGCTAGTACGGTGGAAATTGTCTGTGCAATTGCTGCCAATGAAGAAAAGGGTTGGGTTTTAAGCCATTTGTGCAGGGTGAAGTCTTCTACCATCAAAAGTGTTATCTGAATTTTAAACTAAAGGATTAATCAACAGCTAAGTTCCCTGTCCTATACCAAAGAAATCCTATTCAAAAGACACCACTGGGAACTTGTAATGGTCAAATAACAACGGCAACTTTGCAGTGTAAATGTCAATAGGTGACTGGTAAGTGATATCATAGTGCTGTGGTTTGTTTCCTACAGTGAAGAAGATGACAAAGCTGCAACTAACTGAATCTGTGGTGTGGGATTTGAGACTAGTGTTCTTGCAGGAAAGATGTTTTCCTTAAGTTTTAGAAAGGGAAAGTTGACCCAAATTTGAATGGTGCCCTGCTGTCTTGCATTTAAGAGAAGCCATTTGGTTCTACTCTATTAACATGCCCAGATGTACCATGTCATTTCTGAACCCAATAAATAGTTGTTGATGCAGGATGCCACTTGTGCCCTGGCCAAGATGCCAAGCTGCTGTGTGCTGTGGGCATTTGCTGCACGGTGACTTCTGTGCAGCTGCAGCAATCAGAGACATAGCAGCTCGAGTCCCTCTAGAGTGGAGCTTTGAATATACAGTGGAGTATGTCTTTCACTGCCCCTCCTTTCGCAGAGAAGTGAATGACCTAAATAAATTGCATTGTTGTTGTTCCTAACGTGATTAAGAATGATGTTTCCTACTTTGGGACAGAAGGCTAAAGGCATCCTCTCATCCAGTTTGTGCAGAGACCAGTGGCCCCGTTGCTGCCACGGCCTCACAACAATGTGCAGGGGCTGGGAAATTCAGGGGTCTGAGCACAGTTGTTCAGCTGGGGATTGTTGTTCCCATTGTTGTGCTTGGAGGAGGATGGAAACTGGATGTGCTCCTGTGGCATCGTTCTTGGCATGAGATGTGAAACTTTGTGAAGCTTCAAAGTACCATAGATAGCCAGGATATGAGCCTGGCAAGCTGGATTTGATGGCTGGGGAGAGCTGGGCTCTGTTGTGACAAACAGCAGTGAGGATTTTACATTTTTATTGTCCTGGAATGCTTCAGTCGTCACTTCTGCAGGTTCTTTGGGCTGGAAGACCCTAGGTACTGTCCAGGGAAACCAGAACACAGGGTTTTTTTATGAGGGGGAGAGTTCTAATTCTTAAAAAGTAATTAAAGCCTAGTGAGAGTTTAGCATATGCAGAAAACACTCTCAAGAGAGTGTTTCTGCCCTCCCTCAGCCATGATTTCATGTTCTTTGTTCATACAGATTTTCTGTATGAACAAATGCACGATGAAAAGGGGCATCAAATGAGGCCTCTCTGTTCCTGAACGTGTTTGGGTGAGGGTGATGTTGTTGTGACTTGGTCCTGGAGGCTGGTTGACATGGTGCTTTTGAGAAGATATTCTAATGACTGAGGCAGTGGCAAGGGCCCTGGTTTGCAGGGTGCTGGGGAATGGAGAGGCAACTCTTGATGCTCTGGGCTCAAGGGAGCTGTTTGGAGTCCCTGATGGTCCTGCTGCTGAAAGGGCACGGGGACATCTTTCCTGGTGATTGTACAGCTGACATTTAGCCAGTGACATCTCTTCCACTCCAGATGGATTTCTGCTGGCCTGTTGCACGTGCTAGCCATGTGCAGCACGAGGAAATGGTATTTAATGCTCCACTGTGCCTGTGTGATGTATGCAAAGGGTGCACACATCTGGATGAGGGGCAGGCCCAGCTGATGGCTTGGCTCCTCGAGCTGCTGCTGGGATATCTGCATATCTACACACATGCTAAACATACAGCATCTGATGAGAAAAGTGCATTTGTAGTCTCAAACATTTCCAATTATTTTGCTGGAAAAGGTGTTAAGGTGTTTAAATCCTCCCTGATGTGTTTTCCATTCTCCTTTGGTACTCTTGCTGCTTCAGGTGCATGGCTTGGCTGCACTCCAGTCCAATTCAGTGCAGATATTTCTGTATTCCCCACCTCCTGCATATGCAGATCAGAACTGCTGGAATGGTGGTCACTCCACCATCTGTGAAGGATTCATACCTGGTCTTTCTCTTTTCACTTTTACCAGATCTGGGTTTGAACCCTTTTTCCCCCCCCGTCAATCTGTTTGATACATTTTTGTGCTTTATGCAGATTTTGATGTGCTGTTGGAGTTGAATGTGCTTTATTTTCAGAAGGACTGTGCCAAGATTTGTGGAACATCTGTTCCTTAACACCAGACTGAAATCCCAAAATGCTAGGCACGTGTCTGAATTCTGATAGATATTCTTTTTTTCTTCCTCTTTGCCATGGTCAGGTATTGCAATTCTTTCTCTCTATATTTATTGCCAAGGTATCAATGTCTTGTGCTTTCATACTCTGGGTATGGTTAAAGGACAAGACAGAATTTTTTCAGATAACATGCATGCTTGTCACTCCTACTAAATGCCAGCCAACTTTTTCCCATGTTATATAGTGTTGTCATCCAGAGAAAACGGAGCTGAGACGGGTGTGCACTGAGAAGCATCTTAGTAAGCCACTTTACAAAGTGCCTTAGCAAAACAAACACTGCCTTAGCACCCCCTAGTTCTAGGATTTTTTCTGAAATCAAAGGAATCCTGTCCATGCACAGGGTGAATTAGACTGAATTATTTTTCTTCTGCTTTTACCTGGATGAATCTGGAGCTTCCCCAGCCAGCACTCTGTCAGCCAGCTCCAGTGCACGTGAGGAATCTGACATATTTTTTGTACCAAATGGAGCCAAACAATAAAACTGCTCTTTTATCTTCCAGCCCATGGACAAGCAACAGGCTTTGGTTCGGCAATCCTCTGCTGTTAACATGGAGAACTTCAAAAGGCAGTATGCCAGGAGGCGATGGAAGGTACGGCAGTGAGCCCTTCACCCTCGCCGTGGCTCCCCGAGCCTGGGGGGTCAGAGGCTGGCAAGGGCTTGAGTGTCAGGTGGTAGCAGGCAGCAGGTCAGTGAGCTGTGTTTGGCTGTGTCTGCAGCGGGGGGTGACCAGACTGTCCCCTGCCCTCTCTCCACAGCTCTCCTACCGCATCGTCTCGCTGTGCAACCACTTGTCCCGCTCGCTGGTGAAGAAGGTCCTGCTGCAGGACGGAGGCTCGGTAGGTGCATTTCTGAAACGGGGGAGCAGGAGAACCACCTTTCCTGTGCAGGGGGTTTTGCTGCCTGGACCTGGATGCACAGCCCAACAGGATGGCCGTGGTTTGGAGAGGGAACCACATGGGCCCCCCTTGTGGCATCCTCTGTGTGCCTTTAATGCTGGGCACTGTGTTACTGGGATGGGAATCTCGTACAGGGAGAGCTGGTGACCCCATAAAACTTTTAGGTGTTACCCACGTTTATTGTGTATGGGAGCAGCAGCTGATGTTGGTGTCCCATGGCAGTGACCCTGAAGGTGTTGGTGTCCCCTGGCAGCGACCCCCTTGGTGTCCCATGGCAGTGTCCCTGAAGCTGTTGGTGTGCCATGGCAGTGACCGTGCAGGTGTTGGTGTGCCATGCCATGACCCTGCTGGTGTTGGTGTCCCATGGCAGTGACCCCCTTGGTGTCCTGTGGCAGTGTCCCTGCTGGTGTTGGTTAGCCATGCCATGACCCTGCTGGTGTTGGTGTCCCATGCCATGACCCTGCTGGCTGACAGAGACACGGGCAGTCACTGAGGGGCTTCACTGCTGCTCTTGTGCCCAGCTGTGTGGTGGAGGGTGGGGGACCCCAGCACTGCCTGTGACCTTCTGCAATGAAACTGGGAGGGTTCTGTTTGCTCTGCTTTCCTCCACAGCTGATACACTGATGGTATTAGAACACCATGTTGAAGAGCGTGGTACCTCATTTACATGCCTGAGACATATTGGCCTTTCTATTGCAGAGAAACTGTGACAGTGACAGTGAGGATCTTTCACAAAAAGAAGTCCCTCAGCAGAGGAGAAGCAGCATATTCTAACATGATGAGAATCCCATGGGCAGGAGACAGAGGAAACCCTCATCCCTGCTGAAGCAAGCAGCCCTGGCAGCAGCCCTTGACTTCTTGTCTTGGTGTGATTGATGCCTCTTGGTTCTCAAACAACACCAACAGCTGGGTGATGGTATTAAATGCCTCCTGAGCATCCTAGAAAACTGGGAGTAGAGATTCCCAGGGAAATGCCACAGCACAAGAACCAGCTGGAATGCTGTTGTATGTTGAGTGTTTGAGTGATACTTCAATCTATTTGTGATGTCAGCTTCACTCAGGCTGTAGGGTTTCTACTGATACTCTTTTCCTGCAGAATAATTCCCATTCTGCACAGTGGTTCAGGCTGTGTGCATTACTGTTTCAGTCAGGGAAAATGTTATTGAGTCTTAAGGAACGTTTTTCTGCAGTTTTTGTGTTTGTTGATAGCATGAATGTGTGGTGGCAGATACCTGCCAGGTTTTGTTAGCTCTGTGCAGTGCTCTGTTGCTGCTCTCATTGAGGAGAAGGTCCTAATGCCTTCACATATCATAACCTGGATTTTGTGAACTTGGCAGTGACCAGTTCTGTACTGCAACAAGGCCTGTGCTCTGGCTGAGGACTGACACAGCCCCCATGGTCAGTGTGAGCTCAGCTGGTTGTGGCCACTGGGAGGGTGACACAGGCCAGGGCAGTTTTTGGATGAAAAAGAGAGAAAATTCTGTAGTGATTTATATGCACCCAAATACAATGTTTTTACATCAAAATAGGGCCTTTAAAAGCCCAAGGTGTTTGAAGAAATGGCCTTTATTAGACTTTGTTATTGTTGTCAATGTTATTTATTGTCAGCACATCGGAGACTGGTTAACACCTCTTTGTGTAGGTGCTGTTTACATGTAACCCAGACTGCAGACATCTGTGTTTTATTCAGGGGCTGTGTCCAAAACTGAGGAAGGAAGCACTTTGATACTGATGTAACATCCTTGCACTGGGAAGTTGCATCATTTTAACTGTATTCATTTCTAAGCCAGTATTGTTCCATTGGTACTGAAAAATGTGCATAGGATAGCTTATTTTTTTCTCATTGAATGTATTTGTTGTTAGAAGTTCATATTTATTTTGCCATTTAATAAATTAAAAATCAGAAAGCCTGTTAGAAACAACTATAGATGGATGAGGAAACCGGGTTGGTTTGGCTTTATGTTTGTCACTTCTAGGCTGAGGGTTTAGAGCAGAAGGTGTGAACCAGTGTTGAAAACTAGTATCAGGTTCAGTTTGGTGGCTTCCAGTTTCTAAGGAAGAGAGAAAAATACGCTTCTTTTATTTGTAACTTTGAATCCCTGCTTAGGTAGAGACTAAAATGCAGTTGACAAGAGTTTCTGTGAACGGAAGGAAATGTCTGAGAAGCAGAAAGTAGGATTTGATGGAAGAAACATAATGTAAGGTAGGAATAAAAGCAGTGGGGAGGAATGGTTATGAGGGACTGGGGAAGTTGAAGGAAGGGGAAGAGAATGTGGGTGTAGGAATTGTGGAAGCAGGAGAGTGGATGTTTCTGCCAATGTGGCACTGCATTTTGATACTGTTTTATTTAATTTCCTTTTATTTCATATCTTGTGCTGCCATCACCTGTGACATGTGCCTGGTCAAGGGAGAAGGACCAGTGCACGGCCTTCTCTTCACATTTAAAAGGTGTTTTAATGAGCTTTCCATGTCATGTTTGAGGCAGAATCCTGTAATAATATATGTAGTAAGAGGGACCAGTTTCAGTGTATCCTGGAATAGTTAATTTTCTCCCTGGCAGCTGGTGGAGAGCTGTGTTTTGCATTCAGTAGGAGAAGGCTGTTGGTAGCACGCTGATGTTTTGGTTGTGTTTGCCCCAAGGCAAGGACTTTTCAGTTCCCAGGCTCTGCCAGTGAGGAGGTGCACGAGGAGCTGGGAGGGAGCACGGCCAGGGCAGCTGATCCCAGTGGGCACAGGGACATTGCAGAGCATGGGACGTGTTCAGGGGACAGGCTGGGGGAGCTGGCTGGGACCACAGCTCAGGGATGGGCTGGGCACTGCCCAGTGGGTGCCGAGCAAAGCTATTGACACCACTTGTCTTCCTCGGGTTTTACTCCTCTCTCTTTTTCTTTTCATTATTGTTAATTATTATTATTATATTTTGCTTTAGCTCAATTATAAAACTGTTCTTATCTCAGTAATCCTTGAGATTTCCGTTCCAGTTCTGCTCCCCTCCAAGACTGGGGGGAGTGAGGGAGTGGCTGTGTGGGGGCCTCGTTGCTGACTGGGGTTAAACAGTGTCTGCAGGGCATCTTCCAGAAATAAATACTACAAATATATATTTGAGTAAAAACCTGCCCAGCAAAGTTTGCTTCCTCCTTTCCCTGGCATGTGGAAAACCAAATTAACTCCAAGCCAGTGGGATTTTTCTGAATTTCTGGTGTTTCGAAACAGCTTCAATTTCCAAATTAGATGGTGGGATGTGTGGGGAAATGGCACTTCTGTGAATGAAGCCGTGGTGGGAGGGGCTGTTGGGCTGTTTGTTGGGCTGTTTGTTGGGCTGTTTGTTGGGCTGTTTGTTGGGCTGTTTGTTGGGCTGTTTGTTGGGCTGTTTGGCTGTTGGCTCAGGGCTGTGCTCTCAGGGGTCAGGTCATTCCCTGGCACCTCTGGAGCCACATGGAGTGCAGGGGACAGGCAGGCAGGGGACTGCAGACCTCCAGAGCCTCCAGCTTATTAATTACACTAACAAAAGGTGTAAGGAGGTGTTTTAGCAGAGCGAGACAGGCAGCTCACAGTGCTCAGCCGCCATCCCCTCTGTGCCCAGGGCAGGGCAGGGCTGGGTGATGTGGCACTCACTGCACGGGAGCCACGACACACAGCACTCCTGCCAAGCCAGACCATCCCCTGGCCATCGCAGGCGGGAGTGGGGAGTGTCCTGCCCTCAGGACTGAGGTTGGTGGTTCTTCAGGAGGTTCTGCAGCGTGGGGGTCTCTGTGTTTGTCACCCTGTGTGTTCCAGGGGGGTGGGAGCTCCAGGGGCTCCGTGGGATTGCACTGCCCACAGCGCTGGCACCTTCTCCAGGCACGGGTTGCTTTGCCTTCCTTCTTCACCACTGCTGCGTTTTGAGGAACCTGCAGGTTCCTTTTATTAAGGGGTGAAAGAAGAAGAAAGGCATGGAAGGGAGGGGAAACACAGGACACTGAATTGAAACAATTTATGTTACAGGGTTTGATTTGGTGGGGGAGAAAAATCTATTTTCTGTGTATTATTTTTGAGCAGTTGGGAACGTGGAGAGAAATGAAGTGATAGCTGGGAGAAAAAAAACCAAACACCCCACAAGTATTTTTATTAAAATATGACTGTTTTTATTCTTATTTTAGCGCTGATGGGGGTTTTTTTAATCTACATATATTTTTATTAAGAGAAATACTGATTATTTTTTGTGAGGAAAAAGTACGGACTGTCAAAAATAACAGAGAGATTTGTTATTGTGATTTGCTAATAAAATGTTGCAAAGCGGGTCCGTCTGTGTGTCCGTGTGTCCGTAGGGAGCCGGAGCCGGGAAGCCCCGAGGAGGGGGATGCGACGGGAGGGGACACGGGGGGATCCCGGGAGGGGACACGGAGGAGGCACCGACACGGCTTGTGGCCGGAGGGGGCTCGTGGGTGTGCTGAGGTGAGAGGGAATGGGACCTGCTGGACACGCTGGAGCTGCTGGACAGGACGGACAGGACGGACAGGAGGGACAGGAGGGACAGGAGGGACAGACGGTGCTGCCTCCGGAGCTCCGAGGTGCCCGCACCGCCCCCGCTGTCCCGCCCCCTCGGCAGGGACGCGAAGCCCGCGCTGCCCTCACCTCTGGGCTGTGCTCTCTTAATCCTCCTACTCTTCTCACTGCTTTTTCTCTTCTCAAAAGAGGTGTCGCTCCTGTCCACGTGTGTGCAGAGCTGGGAAGCTGTGTGGGCAGGGGAAAGGGGTGCATGGTACCTTTAACAGGTTGGTCTCACATCAGTAGTTCCTGAAATACGTTGGTTTTTTTCCCTAAGAATGAACCTCATGAACACATAATGGATTGTTTGAAGTATTTTGTAGTGGTGTGTGTAAATTGTCTTAATACAAAAATTATTTGGTGAAAAAAATCTAAGTAATTCAGCTGCCTGTTAAATCTTTTTACTCTGCGTACCTAAAATATGTTGTAATGTTGTACAAAATATGAATTGAATCAGATTTCCCATTTTGAAACATGGAAGAGCCTTTCCAATTTTTAACTCAGAGCCTCTCATTCAGCTAATGAAGGTCAGGAATTGCTAAATTAACTTTAGTCCTACTCATGCAATTCAAGTAACAACCAACAGTGTCAGGATGGAGTTTTGGTCTCGGTGCTGAGCCTTAGTCTTGTCTTGGTTCCTGAAGGCCTTTCAAATCTGCAGCACATAATGTTGAATCTTCCAAAGTGAGCAACTAGCCAAGTGTGATTTTGAGATGTGAATGATTTTTTTCAATCTTAAAGACTGAATTCATGGAGCTGTCCCGTGTGACATGCACGGTGCTGGAAGAAAGAGGAGAACGTTTTCTGAAGGTATTGGTGCAGAATCACTGCAAAGACATTGGGAATGGGACTGTGGTAAATGACGTGATGGATCGGTCAGCAGGGCAAAGTGCATAAAATCATTTGGATCCCTAGTTTTGGGCTTCCTAGAGCATGCAGGGTGATTTATGATTCTCTTGAGGAGTGTACCCTGGGGTTACCCACGGAGAGACAGGCACAGTGCTGTGTGTGGAGCTGCAGGTAACTCAGGTTCGCTGTAGGTGGTAGGTCCAGGTTTTCCCAGCCCGGGCACAGGAGGTGGGTGATGCTGCTCCCAGGAGGGCAGCCGTGGGTGCTGCCTGCACAGATGTCTCCCACCTGCAGGCAGTGGGGTTCAACCACTTCTGTCCTTCAGTTCTGCTCCAGGAGCTGCTTCTGCTTGTTCCCTTCCCGTGTTTTCCCTCCCTGGCCAGCCCTGGCTGCATCCCAAAGTGAATTCCTCCACCCCGATGCTTGAACCGATGGATGGAACCCTGTTCTGCTAGGAAGGCTGAAGCCTTTTAACCTGCACTGGGGTGATTTCAGGGCCTTTTAGCAGCAGCACAGAGGTGTTTCCCATGTGGCTGCCAGAGCTCTGAGCCTGGCACAGCCGAGAGCCCCCTGGTGCCAGGGCAATGGAAAATCCACCTTCTGCATCCCCGGAGCGCTGCGGGAGGTTCCTGCCCCATGCCAGGGGACACCTCCTGGGGCAGGGGACACCTCCAGGGGTAGGGGACATCTCCAGGGGCAGGGGACACCTCCAGGAGCAGAGACTCTCCCACGGTCCAGCACGGAAGAGGAGTCAGGTTTCAGGTGTGCAGATTTTATTCTGGGAGCCAGGCAGGGCCCATTAATAACGATGGAACATTTTTTCTGTCACATTTAGAACGGTTTGAGAGCTCTGACAAGGTGCTGAAAAGCAGTTGAAAAGCTGTTTTTCTTTTTAATGGTGCTGAAAAGCACCTCCAGCTGTTCAGCTGAACCCAGTTAGCTCTTCAGCATCTGTTTCCTGGGGTTCTGCTGCCCTTCAGAGGGCAGGCAGTGTGCTGGACATGCTAATTAATAATTGGAGCGTTGCACTGGGGGGGTTGAACATCAGCACATCTGCAAGCTGCTGTTTTGTGCTGGTGGAAGGGTTCTCAGAGCTCCCAAACATGGGTGGGATGCAGCTGAGGTGGCCCAGGCTGCACCCCCCAGCACAGACCGAGTGCTGGAGATGATAGGCTTTATCAGCCACATCCACATGTTTTCAGGGCAAATCTGCCAGCTCACACTCTTCATCAAACACTGGGCAAGAAAGCCAGGCGGTTTTCATGAAAAGGAAACGCTTGGTTTTGCAGAATAAGTGCCAAGGAGGCAGAAAATGTAAGTTCAATGGATATTTTCTACTTATGAATGTACAGTTTGGGGCAGATGGGAGAGGGGAGCAGGGCCTGAATCACTTGAGAAACAGCAGTGGCCTTCTGTAAGGATATGTGGAAGGAAAAGACCTCTGAACAAAATCTCTGGGAACAGAGTGGAGATAAACGTGCCTGGACACTTCCCTAAGTTGTCGGACAGGGAGATGTTTTCAAGGCCAAGTGGGTTCCTCCCTCACTGTCTCCCCTTTGAAGCAGATTCCTCGCTTTGTTCTCCTCACCCCAAACTGCCCTTCCACTCAGGTTTTTCATTTCAAGGAGCACTGGCTGTTTACTTCTTTAAAAAGTCACGCTGGGAGAATTGCAGATGTTCACTCTGCTTGGAAAATCAAGAGGCTGCAGACTGCTGGAAAGGTGACTGAGGGTTTTCCCACTGATGATGGTGAATGTAACATTTATTCTTTTTAATGGCTTTTCCCCACTGAGTAAAGCAAAACTTAAGGGACTGTTCCAGTGGGTTTCAGTTGGGGGCAGTTCAGGTCCCAGAAGGTTACATGGGGTGACACAGGCTGTTTGACCACTGGATGTCACGCCTGGCCCACCTGTCTTGGTTTACAGCTGTCTGTGCAAGGAATTCCTGTGTTGGGGCAGAGCCAGCAGGGTGTTCCCACTCCACTGAGTCTGTTTGTTGCCACCAAACCCTCCTGTTTTAACAAGAGAGGGCAATGAAAGTCTCTCCTGTCAACTTCAACCTGAAGTGAAAGCACAGCAGTGCCTGAGTGGGACAGAAGTGGCAACGCTGCCTGCAAGTTTGGGGGTGACTTTCAGTGCCTTTTGGGACAGGCTCTTCATGGCCAAGTCTGCACTGCCTTAGCTTCAAGCCATTCCTGTAATTAAAATTAATTAAAATAATTACAGCCTGCTGTGATCTGAAGTGTCTCTCTCTGCCTTTGTGGCTGTTTTTACTGCTCATCTACAAGGGGAATGCCTGATCCTTAACAAAGTGCACGATCTGCAGGACCTTTGGAAGACCCTGGCAGAACAATGTGAATTTGGGAGCCACAGATCCTCAGTGCAGCACCAGCAGGTGGCTTTTGGCAGGGCAGGTGACTGGCCTGTCCTAGTTAGTGTTTTGGCTGGCACTGGAGTTTTTTAGAAGGCTTGCTGAAAATCAGAGGGCAGATTTTGGGAGGTTGCTGGTGGCTGGTCAGGGCTCAGGGAAGGGGGCCATTGGATGTAACTGAGGCAGCTTTGGGCTTTGTTGTGAGTGGTGGTTATTAGGAAAGCACCTTCTTTGGCCCCAAAGGATATGAAATGGGCAGTGCATAGAAGGGGAAGCAGCTGACAAGGTGCTCCTTATCTGGAAGTGGCAGATAAATCCCCTCCCGAGGCTGGGGGGGAGGTGAAGTTTCCTTCTCCTTCTGTGGCCACTTCTGCAAAGCGTAGCCTGGAGGGAACACGCTGGGTGATAAAACTCTTATCGCTCCAAAGGGCACTGACAGGAGTCTCCCAGCTCTGGCCCTTTCAGTTGCAGCAGCAAACAGCACTGACTGCCTTTGGGGGAATCCCTGGGGCTCCAGAAGGGAGACTGATCAGTCCCCCCCAGGGTTTGGGCTCCCCTTGACTCTGCACTCACACGCCAGGGACCTCCTGTGAAAAGAATTAGATTCTCTTCCCTCCCTAGGGCAAGAATCAGTGACAACCCCTCCTCTGACACTGGCAAACAAATTCCCCTCAAGAGAAAGGCCGTGTTGTGTGGGACCTGGCAGAACAATCAGTCTGAGCTCTCTGTTCATGTCTCCCTCTTGAGCATCCAAAGAGCTCAGCGAGGCTTTCCTGGTGAGCTCTGAGAACACAAGGCCCTAAATGACTGTAAATCCACCTGATTCCAGGTCCCTCCACTGCTCTGGAGCAACACACATGGGACTGACTGGAGTAAACACACCTCACATGGCAGCACCACAGCCATGCTGTGAATTACACCTGTGTTCAGACCTGATCTGTGAGGTGCTTTCCCTGCTGGATCTCAGCACCCGAATTTAAGGCTGATAAAGCAGCTGACAAAATTAACAAAATTCAAAATGTGTTAGGGAGTTTAATTAAGCCATTGTATAGTAAATAATATGAAGAGGTAGCTGAAATGTTCTTTCTCTTGGCCTTGCTTAGTACCTGTGTCTTTCTCAGCCTACTTTGAAACTAATTCAACCTACCCAAGACAATGCATAGTAGTTAAGAAAAATATATCATCTACTTGGGAACCAAAATGTGCTCAGTTTAGAGCAAAAAAAACCTATTGAAAATAAGATGAGGGGCAGAAAAACGGGGAACAAAAGATTATGTAGAAGGTTCCTAAAAAGAACAAAAACAACTTTTCTGAACCCCCCAGAGAATTACGGGACATTCTAAAACGCTACGTACTTTTCAAATCAATTTTTATGCAGCTCCTTTTAGCCAAGCTTTCCTAATATTGATGCACAGTGAACTTACCCTGTGCACAGCTGCTGCCACCAGAGAGGGGGCGTGTCACTGTCTGAGTGTCATTCCCAGAGCAGGAATCGAGGCTTGCTCTCCTCACAACTCTCTGCTGACACTTTCCTGTGCTCTCTTGGAATAGCATCTTCCTGGAACTGGCCTTGGGGGCAGCACAGAAGGAGCCAGATGTGTGGTTTGCACCCAACCACGTGGTAATTCTGCACTGCCTTGGCAGTGACACGCTGTTTACTTTTGAATTTTGCTGAGGAAAAGTGTAAATAGGGCTGTGATTTGAAGGGCAGAGTATGTGTAGAGCTATAAAATGTTAGTCAAGGTATCGGCAGAATGGAGACGTAGCACGGTAAAAATTTATCTGGTCTTCAAATGGCTTAGCTAATTAAACCCCAGACCAAACCAGTAAATTTGTTTCAGTATTCTATTTAAAATCCCACAGCAGGGCTGTCACCATGGTGTCTGAGCACCTTCTGGGCATGGACAGCTTCCATAATGGTGTGAAATATCCTCTAAGGCTTAGCAAGAAACTCATCAACTGCACCTTTTTTTGTCACTTGGGTTCTTGCTCAGAAAAAAATCACTGATGGTCATGAAAAGACTTAGGTTTTTACTTATATTTAAAAATAGGCTTAAAATCTTCTTAACCTCTTGCTAACTGTAACTTCAGAAGGATTACATACCTGATACAGCCCAGACCCAGAACTGGCTGCTGTGGGAAGGTGCTGCAGGTTTGCCAGGGGGTATTTTTCCTTCTCTGCTCCAGTGTCCCCAAACATGCAGTGACCCTGTGTGTTTGGGGGTGCCCCATCTGTGAAGCAGCAGCCCTGGAGCCCTGTAGGTATTTTGCAGGGCTGGCTCTTGGCTGTGGTGGGCTGGCAGGATTCCCATCCCACTAATTGCTCTCAGCACTCCTGGCATGGGCCCTGCTGCTCCGGGGGGATGCAATGTGTGCCCTGAGCTCCCTGCCCTAGATTGTCCTGCAGTCCTGGGGCAAACTATTGTGCAGCACAGCCTGACTGCTCATGCTGTAAACCCATTATTTTCAGGTAAAGAAGAAGGCCTAGAATTGAATTAAAAGCCTGACCCTGAGCTCAGTGAAGCACGAGGTCACACATCTCTTCCAGATGCTCTTCCAAAGCAGCTCTGACCTGTGCTGCCCCATCCCTCCATTTAGATCTAAGCATCCCTGCCTGCCTTTGCAGAGCTGCAAATCCTTCTCCGTGGCCTCCTTCAGAGGAAGAGCTGTGCACTGCCTGTGCTCTTGCCATTGCTGTGCACTCTCTGTGTGGTTTGCCTCAGTTTAGGCACGGCTGTTGATCCTGGGCCAGGTTAGAGCAGCCACAAATAGAATGAACGCTGCTTTGTAGCTTCAAATGTCCCACACCAGTGCCTGGACAGGGGGTCAGGCAGGGACCCTCCCTCCTGCCCTCCCTGCTCTTTCATTATTGTCCCTCTGCTCTGTGTGCAGGACAGTTCCAATCTCTTCTCCAGTGCTCAGCTCTGGCACAGCTGCCTCAGATAAAACCCATGCCCTGGCAGAGGGGTGCTGGAGAGCACCACCAGCAGGTCCTCCCCTGGCACAGGGTTTGTGCCCCAGGAGTTACCAGTAATGGTTAACCAGCCCTCAGGGAATGCTCTGGGCTGATGTGGGTTGTATCAAGGAGCTTCGTTTCTGCCCGCACTTCTGCTTAAGGGAAGGCTTGGTGTAGGTGATCTCTATCACTAATTGTGCTGGTGTATTTATAAAAGTTTTCCACTTTATACCTTGTCCTTTGAAATCTGGAGGCAAGATCCAGGGATGTTTCTTCAGGCTCTCTTCTCTTTCCAGTCACAGTCCCCCTTTTTACTGACACTGTAGCCATGGGCTGTTTGTGTGAGGTGGCAGCTCTAGGCTTGTGATTGCTGCCGTGAGGGTGCTCCCCAAACCCAGCAGCAGGAACAGAACAGTCTGAGCAGGGGTTTCCTCTCTCACTGACACCATTCTCAACCCCTCTGTCCCAAACTGCTTTCCTGCAAAACTGCTGCTGCAGGTTCTGCTCCCGACTTGCCTTCCTGGAGTGTTGGCTCCCAGTTTTCACAGCAGCATTTCAGCTTTTGTTTCAAGTAGGACACCCTTCCACGGCATGTGCAAACACAATTGGAAGCGGCGTCCGTATCGATTTAACTGCCTTGCTGCTTCTGCTTTAATTGGGTCAGGCCTGTTGCATCATTTCTGAACTGTGGACAAGGTAAATGACTGTTGGGTTTTTTTAAGTCCTTCAGTCATGAACTTTAAAAATCTTTCTTCCAGCAGCACCTGAGCAGTAATTTTATTTTGTACTGTCTTATTCAACTGCTGTGTGAAAGGGTGACACCAGTTTTGATTTTAATTCCTCTGGTCTTTGGTGCATGTTTCTTAAGACACCTAGAAGACAGAGTTAGGGACATTTCTTGGAGTGGCCTCTCCAAGGGTTAAACCAGTTTGTTCTCTGTTGTGTATGGTTATTAACCCTACAGAAAGCTTGTGGTGGGCAAGTCAGAACTCAGGCACTGAAAATGCTGCAGACCAACTGCAATGCCAAGCTTCTCCCCTAGTCCCTGCTGCTCCCAGCTGGTGCTGGAGCCTCCCTGCTCGAGGTTAGCAAGGAGCAGCACTGGAGTGGGACCTGCTGCACTTGGAAGCAGCTGGATCACAGTGTTCCACTGGAGTTCCTCCAAGCCAGGCCCAAACAAGGGGTGTCCCCCCAGCAGGGAAAGGCAGAGGCTGCTGCACTGACCCCGTTGTGTGCACTGAGCAGAGGCCAACTGGAATAAAGGGTATTTGCAGGCTGGCTGGGGCACCTGCTGAGGGACAGGAGACAGAGACAAGTGGGAAAACGTGCTTCAAAAGGGGAGAAGGGTTGTGGCTGAGGGAAGCAGGGAATGAGCAGAGGAGAGGCTGGGAGAGGTGGGGAGGGGTCACTTTGTTCCTCACACCAGAATCCAGCTCTGGGAAACCTCCCTCTGAATGGTGAGTGTGAGAGCAGGGCCAAAAGGGATCTCACAGCCTCCCTCAAAGGCTGGCACACCAGGGATCTAAACATACCTCACTATGGTAAACTCTACCTGGGACAGCAGAGTATGAACTCCTGAGGGCTTTGGCTGGAACCAGACAACTGACAGGGAATTTCTAAGCTCACTCAAAAAATGCTCCTTTCAGAATTTTTCTGTCCCTTTTGGTGCTTTATTCATCCTTTTCATGTTTCCTCTTCTGTCACTCTGGCTGATTATTTAAATATGTGGTGGAAAGAAATCATTAATCAGAGCTATATTATTGTGTTCTGTTTCTTTTATCTTCTCCATGCTAGAAACCACTCAATGTCTGTGATTGCTAATCTGCAACGTAAATAGGGACGTATTTTCAAAAATAAGATACATCTTCAGGGTAATAAAATGAAGCAACCTAACACAGAATGCCTTTGTAAAAAGCCTGATCCAATCTGCTGAGTCACAACATAATTTCAACACATGAAATTGCCCTGTTAGCCAATTCCTTTAACAGGTGGTGGAAGCAGCCCAAGAAGTTAAGTGGGACAGGAAAAAGTGATGCTTGAACTTTACCCACCTCTGTCTGAACAGCCCAGTACGAGCAGGGGGTTCCTTGGAAAAGGAGAATACCAGGTAACATGCTGAGCTGGGACACAACCTGTGCTAGACATCCTGGGGTGAGCTAACTCTCCTATTTGTACCTTGTGTTTTCCCCATCTAAGGGAAAGAGGATTCTTTTCAAAAAATACTGAGATCTTGAAGTGAAAGGTGTGGGAGGGTATTTGTGTTGTGGTGCTTGCTGGAAAAAAAGAAAATCGAATGCAAGAACAAATGGAATGAGAGGAAGTGGGAAAACAATGGGAAGAGAAAAACTGCTTTTAGCTTTACAGAGTAGTCATTGATTCGTGAAAGCAGAAGGATAATTCCTCATTGTACAGCTTTCAGACAACAGTTAGAATATTCACTTCCACTTGAAGACTAGAAAAATAACAATGAACTGTCAGAAGCCCAAGAAAAGCCAGTTAACAAAACAGCAGTTAGGGGGATAACTAATAGGAAAAGAGGGGGGAAATAGTGAATGGATGGAATAGAGTAACATAACTGTCAGAGTTGTAAAAGATGGCAAACTCAGAGAAAAATGAATTGCTTTTGTAGCTCAAGTTCAGAAAGAGGAATTCGCAGACAAAAATAGAGTTGTGGGGCTTTTTCCCCTAAAAAGACTAATATGGAAAATCTTTTTTTAATCTGAGGAATTATGGAGTTAAAATGGAAAAAGTAATTCTTCTTGAGAATGCTAAACAATGCATCAGAATATGCTGTACAGACAAGATTTGCAGTATTTTTTCAGCCTTTGTGTGACACAATTGCCTGAGTGTTGTGTGTAATCATGGTCTTTGTTGTTAGTCTCGACAACAGCTTTTACCATTTTTATGTATTTGTATTCTGCAGAGAAGAATAGTCACAGCTCTACAGAAATGCTTCCTTTCCTAGATTTAATATTTATTAGTGGCTTTTATTAAAGGAATGATATATTCTGACTTGAAAATTAAATTCCTCTCGCTGAAAGACAGCATGCATAGGACCTTGCGGGGAACAATTGTGGTAAAGGACAGTAATATTTTGCATTTGTGCAAAAGGATTAGAATAATTAGAAAGCAAGTTATGTATCTATCTAGTGGCACGTGCCTGTTTCAGAGAGGAATAAATAGGAAGAGGACTTATTCAAGGTCACATGGCCTCAGTGAAAAAAGGGCAGCTTTTTGCATGACCAAAGCGCTCCAGATCAATTGGTCTGCCTTTCTCCTCCTTATGAAAATGAGACTGGACCCGTGCTGATGGCTGCATAAACTTTGATCTGCCTTAAGTTCTTCACCTCTTTGCCTTCCCTTGAAGCAAACCAGGGCGCTGGTGCTGGCTTGGGGCAGCTCAGGTGTTATTTTGCGGCCCAGGCCAGTTTGGTGTGACGCAACCCTCAGTAACCATTAACCCGTGAAGGGCTGTGGGCGCTGCTGGGAGGGGCACAGGGGGTGTCTGTGCCCCCCTGACGTGGCCAGCCACGCATCCCCCACGTGCTGCTTTTGGCAGGTACATCCCCCTGTCCTGCCAGGCCCAGGGGCTCTTTGCTCCTGCTCTGCGGGGCCAGGGCAGCTGCCTGACCTCTGTGTCCCCCCGGGCTGCCAAGGGACAGCCAGTCTCGCTCTGTTTGCACCTCCCTGCTCCTGTAGGAAGCACAGAGGTGATGGTACAGCTCCTGCTGCCCCTGCTGTGTGGTGCCACTCCGAGGTCTTGCTCGCCGAGTAGGAAAGACTGTAGGGTGGGCAATTGTGAGAGGTGCTTTTCCCAGCTGTGTTGCTAAAGAGATGAAGGGAGAGGAAGTGGGGACACGCCACGGGATTGTGCAACAGGGGGGTTTAAAGGAAAGCAGAGCAGCAAACCTCACTCCTAAGGGCCTGAAGGTGTTGTGCACACCTGCTAAGGACAGAGCTGGGGAGTGGCAGCCCTGTGAGTGGTACTTTGACCACTGGCCACTTTCATTTATTGTTTAAGTCTCTCCAGTATCTTTATGCATAGATCCATTATTAGGACACAATGTTTAAGGTGCACTTTGGCTGTGCACGGGATGCTGCCATACTGAGCTAATGAGAATTATTACTCCTTTTGAAGTTCTAATAACCTGTTTGCTCCATATGGTCAAAATGTTCCATACCCATGCATAGATTAGTTTAGAACTAGTCTTGCGTAGGAATTTAGTTGTTCACACAAAATCCTTTTATTTTCCCCTGTATATTCTCCTTTGGTGTCTTCTGGTACAAACCTCTCTTGTTTCCCATGTGTTTTCCCCACTTGTTCCCTGGAATGTTTCCTATTTTGGCCTGGCCAAGGGCATTTCTGGGGTGCAGAACGTTGATACGGAGCCAGTCTGAGCAAAATAGTTTGAAAATGTTACCAGCCAGCTAAAGAAAGGGAAGAGATGATGATGGATTGAATCAGCTCTCAAATCTGAGGGTACTTCAGTCTGGTTCCTCCTCTGCGTTTCAGCCTGCTGGGTCCAACAGCAGAAGAAGGGAAGGGACCCAAGCCCTGCCATCCTGAGCTCTGAAGCTGCTGAGTGTGGGGCAGAGATGCTGTGTGCTGGGGTCAGGGCCAGCTGGCCCTGGGGAGGTGGCTTGGGGCTGCTTTCTAACAAGCAGCAGTCGGGGGGGCTCGGCCTGGTGCGAGCCGGGAGTGCCCGGCAGAGAACTGGCACTGCAGAACACGAGTGGGAGGATGAGATTCGGGACTGACACAGATGCATACATTTCTGTGCCTCCACACTTGGCATCTCTGCACAGGCAAAGGATGCAGCAACAGCTTCCCTCACGTACCTTGGGACCCAAGGCAAAGAGCTGGTGTTGTGATGAGTAACATGCAGAAGACATAGGTGAATGGTATTTATAGCTCGGCTAAAAATAATTTTCCAAGACACTTCCTAGATTGGTGTAGGCTGGTTTCAGTCGTGTTTCTTGGTGTTTGCCACTGCCTCCTCCACTCCTGATCAGTGACTGACACAAGCTCCTTTCCTCAGCTTTTAATGGGCAGACTTGCTTCCCTGAAATATATCTCTTTTGCCTCATGCAAATTGTGCACTCGTTTTCCATGAGAAGAGCCTTGCCTTTGAATGAGCCCTCCCGGAGACAAGAGTGCTTCAAGACAATTGAAATCCCAGTTTTCATTGGGATGAGTCCACAAGACAAAACTCCTCACGTATTTGTGAACACAAAGAGCAGCACATCTGGACAATTGTGGTCCTGGGCTGGTTAAGCAACTGCCCAGGCAGATCACTGTGATTTTACTGATGCTCAGGAGTGACAAAGCTTTACCCACACAGCCTGAACTGCAAGGTAGGGTCACAAGTAACAATTTGGTGTCTTGTTTCCCTTCAAGGACCTTTTGTTCAGTATCCTTTGTTGCTGATTTGGGATCTTTCTTTTTTTTCCCGTTGACCATTTATTAACTGGTGGCACAGAAATAGCCAATGTCCATTACTCTAATTGTTGTCCCACTTCTGTGTAAAATCATTTCTGAGCCACATGCAAAAACATATAGATTTTCATTGCCATGACAACGGCAAGGCATGCCAATGTTAGCAATGTCTGCTGGGAAAAAAAAAAAGGCAATAAAAGCAAAAAGCAGCTAATTGAGGTATTTCATATCTAAATCCCATTTTCTGTAATGATCCCAAATTATCCTACATTGTGGAAAAGTAGTTAAGAACAAGTCCTAGATAAACACAGCATAGTCTCATGCTGAATGTTGGGTCTTGTCCTAGGCACTGCCTTACAAAAAAAAGATCTTACAAAAACAGCGAGTGGAATTGGTCATAGCGCTGGTGTAATGTTTGGATCAGAAGAAGATAAAGAGTTAAATGTGGTTACTAAAAATAAAGGATAACCACTAACAGCTTTAGGAAAAGGGCTGATGTTAAATTGCACATTGTACTTTCATTACCACATCTTCATCGCCTAAGATTAAAAGTACATTCGATGTGATTACATAACAATACATTTCAAACTAATAAATAATGCAGCAACTCATGTGAAATAAGAGGAAATCATTGATGTAAAATAGGTCTTGTAGAGCTGAATGCAAGAAGAAACCTGCCTTAGTGCAGCCGGGGAGGAGGGAAGCCAAAGGGCTGGCCGTGAGAGGTGTGCAGTCATCAGGAAGGATCACTCCTGTGTCAGAGAGGTGTGAGCACAGAGATAACAGAGGCAGAGATGGAGACTGTTTTGGAAACAGAACTGAGCAGAATGTCCTGCAGTCAGGGACATCACCTGCTGAGCTCCTGAAACGTGTGGGTTTTGAGGACTTTTGCCCATGCTTGCTGTGGAGGAGGGGCAGAGGAGCAGTGGTGCTGCCCACTGAAAAGCTGTGATTCAGCTACTCCTGGCCGGGGTCTGGGTTGTCCCATAAAGCTCCTCTCCACTTATTTGGTTATTTTCACCCTGCTAATACATTGCTGCAGGTGTCTGGAGGGCTAATCTTTCTTCTGATGTGTCCTCAGGGTGCCCAAATGAGTTTCAGGAGCCTCTGGAATTTCCAAAGGGTGTGAGTGGTGTGTTTTCATTTAATGACAGTCGACTCTCGAATGAGGTGGCTGATTTCTGGTAACAGCCATAGGTGTTGTCAGAGCAGATGTAGATCTTGTTCCCCTTATTTATAGCCACATTTTCAGAGCTACTGGTACTACTGTAGACTAGTGTGCTGTTGTTTTCCTTTGGGTTCTCGGGAATTTTGACAATACTTACCTTCTTGGTTGGATCCGACCTCCACCTCCTGCATCCCTTGGGGTAGGTGCGCTCAGGAGCTCAGGGGCTGCAGCTCTGAACCCAGGGCATGGCTGGGGCTGTGTCAGGGCAGGGCCAGGGGGGATCTCAGGGAAAGGTCCTTCCCCCAGAGGGTGGTGGGCACTGACCAGGCTCCCCAGGGCAGTGGGCACAGCCCCGAGGCTGCCAGAGCTGCAGGAGGGTTTGGATGATGCTCTGGGGCACAGGGGGTGACTCTTGGGGTGGGCCTGGGCAGGGCTGAGGGCTGGACTGGGGGATCCCTGTGGGTCCCTCCCAGCTCGGCACGTCCCGCCGTTCCGGGGTGGCCGCGGCCGCTTCGCACCAGGCCGGGAGCGCCGCGGGGCGGGGGCCTGAGGGAGGCGCGTGCCCGTCCCTGAGGGAGGCGCGTGCCCGCTCCAGCACCCTCGCTTTCCTGAGGGAGTCCTGCGCGCGCCCCCGCTCCAGCCCCGTGCGCGTTCCCGAGGGAGCCCCTCCGCGTTCCTGAGGGAGGCGCGTGCCCGCCCCCGCCCCGTGCGCGTTCCTGAGGTAGGCGCGTGCCCGTTCCTGAGGGAGCCCCCCGCGTTCCCTGAGGTAGGCGCGCCCCCGCCCTGTGCGCGTTCCCGAGGGAGCCCCCGCGCGTCCCTGAGGCAGCCCCCGCGCGCGCCCCCGCTCCAGCACGGTCCTGAGGGAGCCCCCGCGCGTTCCTGAGGGAGTCTCCCGCGTGCCCCCGCCCCAGCCCCGTGCGCGTCCCTGAGGCAGGCGCGCCCCCGCCGCAGCCCCGCGCGTGCCCGCGCCCGGGAGGAGCCCCGCCGGCGGCGGGGGCGGGGGCGGGGCGGGAGCGCGCGGGCGCTCTCGCGAGATCCGCGCGGCCGGCCCCGCGAGATCTCCGCGGGCGCCCGCCCCGCGTCATGTTTTGCCGGTGACACCCCCGGGCCGGGCCGGGCCGGGCGGACCCCCCGGGACACACTGGGATCCACCGGGATCATCCCGGGATCCACAGGGACACATCGGGACACACCGGGACACACCGGGATCATCCCGGGATCCACGGGGACACACCGGGCCGGGCCCCGCCGCCTCCCCGCCCGCCGCTGCCTGGTGAGCGAGGGGCGCGGACAGGGCAGGGCAGGGAGGCCCGGGCGGGCAGGGCCGGGCAGGGCAGGGCCGTGCAGGTGGCAGCGCCCCGGGGTTGTCGGGGCCGCAGGGCCGGGGGATTTGTGCCTCCTCCCTTCAGGGGCCGGGCAGAGCGCTCGGCACCCCCGGCCCCGCTCCCCGCTCGGCCCCGCTCCCCGCTCGGCCCCGCAGCCCCGGGGCGGGGGTGGCGGGGCCTGTGGCTGCTGCTCCCCCATCCCGGACACCGGGCCGGGCCTCCCGCAGCTCTGTGAGGGGCCGGGGGGTCGGGGCGCCTCCCGACCTGTCAGCACACCGCTCCCCGTGGCTGCTCTGCTTGCAGTGCCGAAAAATTATAGGTATGCTTGTGCTTGATTGTCTTGTGTTCCAGAGTGATGTCCTAGCAGGTGTGTTGTTGTGGGTTTGGGTTTAGCTGCATATGATTAATTGTCTTTAGAAGTTACTGTATGCAAGCTGCTTTTCGTGGTGTTTTTTAGGGGCAGAACCCTATTGTTGTGCTTTCTCCCTTTCGCAGTGTACAGAGAGGTTTAGTGCAGTTGTTGAAACATCTTCATCTTCTATTGTCACATGTCTGAGCTGATTGTTTGTTCATGGACTGTTTAGTTTGCTGTAGCTGGGGCCATGTGCTCTGTGGACATGTATACATATATACACACACACATATATATACATATATACACACATGTGGTGTTGTGTCACGAGGCTGATCAGGTTTGTAGTTGAGCAGAGTGTTCTGTGCTGTTATTTCTTGAGACCTCAAAGCTGTAAGTTTACACCTGCTGAATTTACTGCTCCTTGCTGGAGGCCCCAGATATTCCACGTGGGCTCCATTGCATGGGAATGTGGGATTGTGGAGCACTTGGATCTCAGGTTGAGTCTCACATACTTAGGGAGGAAATACAGTAGGTATTTAACTTGGAAAGGTAGGCTGGGTACCTGGTCAGGCTGCTGCTGTTTCCCAGTATGAGAGGAGTCGGTCGATTTTGTGTGAAAGATGAAAAGCTGTGCAATGTTGTGCTACAGGACAGAAGGGCACTGCCAGTCTCTGGTGCCCCTGCACCTCTGAGGTGTTTCAGATGGCTTCATGCACGGTGGTTGTGTCTCAGAGTTAAACATCTTGCTGCTCCTTGTCTCTGAGGACAAACTTGTTGGAGGATTTCCTCTCTGTTCTTGTGTTGTTATTTAAAGGTATCATGTACATTTTGTTCTTTGAACATTAAGGATAAACGTGTTCTTGTGGCTGAAAGTGTGTAAGCTGAGGGGGAAGTGGGGGTGTTGAAATTTCTTTTTGGAAACTGTGTAAAGGAGGTATTTATCTAATTGTTAATAAAGAATAGGGATGATAAGTCTTTGACTTATTTTTGCCAAGGTGCTGCTTGGCAAAGTAAGACTTTAACAGCATTTTTATATTAATATAATCCTTGAACTGAAAAATCAGTGAAAGCTGCTGCTTCTTTTCTTTCAGAACTGAATTTGATTGGTGTTGGTTAGGGAAAGGTTTAAGTGAACTGACTAAAGATCTGGGTTGGTTTTATCTTTCATTTACCCATTTCATGGCCATGATCTTTCTTTTTCAAAGAAAGCAGTATGAGGGTGCTCTGCATATTTTAAAGTATTGATGCTGGAGTGGGACCATTTTATGGATGGGGAAAGCTACATGGGAAATTTGTATTTTGGTAGTAAAAGTAATAAGTATAAACATTTAAGTACTTTTGTTTAAGACACTTTTAGTATTCCAGTCTTTCTTTCTGTTTTTAGTGTCATTATTCTTGTAACACTTATGGGGTAGAGAAGCACTTTTATCCTGTTTTAGAAATAAGTAATGGAGACAGAAATATGTATTTCAGGAAGACTTGGTGAAGCAGGCATTTGATTTCTGGTCACAGGTTGTTAGAAGTCATTGTCCTTTCAATACAACTGTCTCCTTTAGATTCTGTACAGGTACTTAACCTTCCTCTTGAGATATTTTTGTATTGCACATATACACGGAGTGTGAAATTCTCTCCATGGCTGGTTTGTTGTCCCGGTGTCAGCAGCATCTCAGTGAATGGTGGGGCCTGTGTTGGTTGTGTTCCTTTCTCAGGCTTGGTTCTCAGAAATACTCAAACACTCAAATTGCTGACAGGTTTTCTTTTTGTCTGTCTCCTGTAGTGACTGACAGTCATGTGGAGCATTCAAATCTAGTAGGTGTTTTCTCTGTAGAAACATGTGAAGGGAGCTTTTCTGTCCCAGGGCTGCCTGAAATAACTGGCAGTGTGTTGCAGCTGCTCCTGGGCATTGTAGTCATTGAGTGTTAGTTACCCTGGTGAATTCTGAATAGAAAAAAACCCCAAACCTCAGTGTGGAATTTGCCAACGAACAGCAAGTGTAACTGTGACCTTGGAACTGGCCAGGTATATCCTCTGGCCTGGACTGCCTTTTGTGATTGACCTGATGTCATCAAGTTAGTTGGGAGTAAATTCAGGTGGCTCAAGCAATCATGTTCTCTGCTGGAAGCTGGAATTAATTTGCTGCTTAAAGAAGAGCCTGGAGTTTGAGTCCTCCTTATTACTAATAAATTTTTTTTGCTCTCAGGTCTGTATGATACAGAAATGCCATTGTCAAGACATTCCCTTATAAATGCATGAATTTACACAACAGAAGTTTCTTTTTCAGTCAGTTATATTGGGAGTACTCTGAGGCAAGAAATGTAAATGTTAAGAGGAAATGTTAACACAGAAGGGCATCCACAGCCTGCTGGGCAACCACCTCCAGGGTCTCACCACCCTCTTCAGAGAAGGTTTCTTCTTTATATCCAACCTAAACATGCCCATTTTCAGTTTAAAACCCCTGCCTCTTGTCCTGGCACCACAGGCCCTGATAAAAGGTCTCTCTCCACCCTTCTTATGTGCCCTTTTATATATGTGCATATGTATGTATCTATCTGTATATATGTGTGTGTAAATATATGTATCTAAAGGCTGCAGTCCAGTTTTCTACTTACATCACAGCTAACTTGAAATGAGTTTGAATTTTGACTGTGTGTACATATTGCAGTCCCCCTATCCATTGCTGACTTTCTCAGTCTCCAGTCAGGATTACTAGTAAGTACATCTTAAAAATGTTTGTAGTTTTTGCAAGGAAATGTCTGTTTCTCTGTGCTGTGGTGGTTGAAAATACCGTGGCTACACACTTAGTAGAAGTACAAGTGGTTGTACTTTTCAGGGAGAGAGTGGCAGGGGTAAAACCTCACCAGGGTTCTCATCCCTTTTCCAGTGTCAGATCAGGCACCTTTCTTTGCTCAGACTTCTGGAACGTTTTTGATACGTGGGGATTTCTGTTCCTCAGTTCTTTTTACCAACTGCTTTTGATGATTATGTAGGTGGAGTGTCTTACATTCTCAGCTTTCGCTTCAGTATACTTTAATGCTTCTGAAGAAGTAATGGATTAAATTGATTTTTCTAAATTTCTCTGCAGCATAGTAATGATAATTTTTATTTCCCCTCTGCTCGGGTAGACTTTGTACAGCACCCAGAGGTTTACATTGACAAACCATGATTTTGTATCACTTTCTTTATAAACCTGAGGGCAGAAGGGAAAATAGCTTTCATTTCTTACCAATTTAAAAAATAACTATGTCCCCTTTTGCTTGTCTCCCCAAAGGTTTTTGGAGTGACCAGTTGTGACCAGCTGAAAGCATATATATTGGTTTCAGTAGTGTAATAATGAATGGATAATAGAACAGATAATAGATAATGAATAACTGAGTAATCCTGAATAAATAACAAAGAAAGACTAAATTTGGAAGAATATCAGTAGAACCTCAGCTTACTTACCACATGGAAACCTAGATGGAATGCACTGTTTGGAAAGACAAGTTGACAGTTGTCTGCCTAAGTAACCTTCCTGTGACTGCTGGTGTCCTGCCTTCGGTTTCCATATGTGGAGCAGCAGGCCCGTGCAGGGAGCAGAGAGGGTGCCCATTGTGCTCAGTGCAGCCAGATGTTGCCATGAACTAATGCCAGGGGGGGTGAGTGGCACTGTGCTCGCTCTGAGGAGTGAGGAACCAGCTGCTCGAGCTGCTCTTTGCTCCTTTTGCTCCTTCCCTTTGCAGATTTGGAGGAGACCAGGGCTCCTTTTATCTGCCTTGTTTGACTGTCCGTGCCCTGTTAGCCAGCACCTCTCCCTTTTTCCTTTTTCTGCTGCTGCTTTTTTGTCTCTTTACTTTTAGTTCCTTGGTAATTTGTAGTGATTTCTCTGCAGTGTCAGTATTTTCTCATTTATCATTTCCTCTTTCTCTTTCCCGTGGCTGTTTTGTATGGATTCCCGTTCACCTCTGTCCTGACACTGTGGATAGACTGCATGGCTTGCCCAGAAAGAACATTTTGAGGGTTTTTACCTTGCACAGTGATCTTCAGTGCTTTTTGGCAGGAGTGAAATATTGAACAAATAACTCTTTTAGGCAACATTATGTCCTGTTGGTTTTAACTGTCGTAGCGTTCCCTGGCCATGAGCAATATGAAACATCTTGCAGGTTTTGCATTGCTGGTATATTTTATGCTGCTGGCCTATGACAAGGCAGGATTTTAACCACTTTTCTGTATTCCTGGTTTCTGAATCATCTTTCAAGAAGAAAGCTGTAAAGGTTGTTTGGAGCCCTGATACCTGCTGCTAAATCCTGTGTATACAACCCTTTATTTATGAAAAAAGGGAAGCAAATCAGGTTGCTTTTCTTGTAGTTTTACTTTCAGATTGTAAAACTTTAATAAGGGTTGCAAAAATCACTGCATTCTGACAGCTGGCAGCATGTGAAGCAAGATTTTACTGGGACTTGGTGCCTCCTTTGTAAGAAATCTGGAAAAGCAGATTGATAAAAACTTCAGGTAATCTCATTTTATGGAATTACAGGAACTGTAAGGACTGGAACTTGGCAAAACCAGACAACAGTCCTTCTGTTGCACAGATTAAAGGCACACCTGTATCCTGAACTGCCCATTCAGCTCTGGAGTCATACAGATGAACACAGATATGTATTATTAGTGAGGCCTCAGGTAGGTCATGGGGTCAGTACAGATGGTCATGGAACAATAAGGGAACTAGGAAAATGGCAAAGGAATATGGTCTGGATGAGAAGAGCTTTGCAGGGGAAAGAGAATCTTTGCTTCAGCTGGTGCTACAGGGGAGATAACAAATAACCAGGTTTAGGAATTGGAATATACTGAAATAATAATTTAGTAGACTTGGATACACAATAAAGGCTTTGGTTTATTGCTAAGAATGTTACATTTATTTGAATTAACAAAATAAAAGGGTTCTAAGTGCTCGTGCTACTCAGCTGAAATATTGCAACTTTGAAGAGATTCCCCTTGTATAATGGAACTGTAATATTGTCATCACAGTGAAGCAGTAAAGAGGAACATATTGCATCAGATTTTCTGTCATGTTTTAAATAAATTACCTTTTCCAGAGCTGTGATCAGCTATGCATACAGAACTTCTACTTTATTAAAAACTTACCTAAAATAACACTCCAGAAAAAAGAAGTTTTTCAATAGTCAGCCTTCATTGCAGTGAATTAATTGAATTCTCTTCTTAATGAGCTAATAAAAATACCCGATTATTGTGCCTGTGAAATCTTTCCTGAGTTTTGTGTAAGCCACAAAATGCTCCATTTCTCTGGCCCATCCACAGCAGTTACTTGTCACTGTTGCAAACAGAGAGTAAACTGCACGTAGCAGTATCAGCTGTACCTAACTGAATGTTACCAGCTTTTCTAATTGGCTTCCCATCAAATAAATGCAGTCACCATCTCCAAAGGTTGCTGAAATTGCTAATTGCAGAGAGGGAGCCAGTGAGTGCTCGGGAGGTTTATCTTTCCTCTGAGAAAACTTGGGCTTTTTAGGACATGTAATGTTGACAGTGGTGTAGGTGCAGGTTTTCAAGAGCTTGGCAGAAAAGAAAGCTTTCAGCTGCTTTTGGAGCAGTTCTGAGAGCCTGAGCACTTGGCCTGTGTCAGAATAATTGGGTTTGTGTGTGGCTGGTTTTGTGCTCTAGTCAGACTGTTAAAGAAAAGCCTGGTAATATGTGGCTTTGTTAGTTCTGTCCTTGTTAATATCTTCTCTGTGTGCTAGAGGCACTGGTTTAAGAAAATGTATTTTCTTCATACTGATTGAAGATACTGTCTATAATGTTATGCATTTTTATATGTTTGAAAATCTCCATGGACTGTGGAAAGCCCTGCCTAAAGACTAGCTTGAAATACATTCCCCTTGTTTGCTGTGTCCACTTGACAACACTTGCTGTAAGACCAGTTTTGTTTTTCATCCCTGTATTACAGCGTTTGCTTGCTTGGATGTTGAACACAGGGAGGAAAGCTCAGAGCTGGAAAAGAACAGTGAAGCAGAAGATTCAGGTGCATACAAACAATGGGAAATCACCACACTTCAAGATTTAGCTGCTTTTCTGAGGTGATTGTTCAGTTTTTCCTTTTAGCAGTTTGGGCAGCAGTTCCTGTCTCTGGACTTAGATTATTCTTGCTGGAATACCAGTGATTAGCTGCATTTGGCAATGAGGTAGAACCACTGTGTTGGAGAAAAAAATAGACCCTAAAATTAGCTCCTCCCTTGCACACATTTCAGTGGTTTCTGTGTGTTGATAAGCTGAATGTGTGTGCTAAGGACTGAAAAAGCAACACATATTTTGTGGGGAAGCTGGGCTGTTACACTCTCTACTTTTTAAAATAGTAAGATAATATTCCTGTCTTCCACTTTTTCGAGATCTTTTGTACAACCTTCTTTAAAACAAAACAAAAAACCCTCTATTTTTTTCTTGGCTCGACTTTCATACTTCAGTCCCTTCTTGCAGGAATTTGGAGTTGTCTGGAGCTGTTCCTTATCTTCCTGTTCCTCCCTCACAAGGACTACACTGTGGTGTAACCACACTGTACAACCTCTGTCCATGCCCACCTTTCCTTAACCATCCCAGCTACCTTCCCCTCCGTCTCCCCACGGTGCCTTCTCAGCAGTTTTGGTGTAATCTGAACCCTCCCTGGGAGCTTCTTGTTTTCTTTTATTAGGAGAAATTTGTCAGCTGCCTGGAGGCGGTTCTTGGGTGACAAATTCAAGTGTCTCCCATCATTTCCAAGCTGACATGGAAAGAGAGGACTGTGGAAATTCCTTCAGGGAAGTTGTGTGTTCATTCCGTCCAGGACCTGTCTTTGCCACTGAGCTCAGAAACAGGACCTTTATAGCCTTAGAAGCCTTGAGCTCCAACCCCATGCTGAAATCCTTTTAAAATTGTTATTATTTCCCTCTGCCCCTGGAATATGGGAGTGTTTGCAGCAGTTTCCAGGTTCCCATGACTATGTTGGAGCTGAGAACTTCTCTTACTAACCTGCCTAGTCAAGTTTTTGTCCCTTAGTGAGGTCTTATTTTTGCATTTGAAATGGATCAAAGCTGTCCCACTTACCTCAGAGTGAGAAGACCTAAAAACTTCTTGGTTTCCTGGAGCTGTAGTAAAAATCTGAAGAAAAAAAAATAAAAAATGGTGTTCTTAGAGATTTGACAGTCTGAGCCAAACAGGTGGATTTATAGGAGTTCTTTAGTGTTCCTTTGTTCCCTTTCTAGAGAAATCTACTTTTCCCACAGCTAATTTAGGAGGTGGTGGTAAGTGCCTGGAAAACCTACTGTTACTTTTCAGTCCCATTTTGCCTTTTGTCTGGCACATTATATAAACACAAAAATACATTTTGAGTAATTTGCCCTTTCGTTTCACTTTGATCTTAACTGTGATGGTTAGCGAGAATTATTCCCCTCTTGAAAATAAATAATTGTTGCCCAAAGATTTCTTGTGCTTCAGACACAGATACATGAAATGCTGGGATATTTATGGTATATAATATAAAATACATATGTATATTTATGTATATATATATTAAAAATACTGAAACATTTGTAGTGGAATACCTATTTTATTCTATTTTCTGGTCAGTTTGACACCAAGGTATTAGCCCTCCATGCAGTCAGTGACTGGGTATTGTATATATAAAATAACAAGCTGGGTTTAATTGCAAGCTCAAGTTCCTCTGTTTCTGAGGCTTTAAATTGCTGTGGTGACAGAGAGAAGAAAGGAACAGTATTTATAGTTTATCTCTTCATAATTTATTTCTGCTTCATGGAAATAACTTGTAGTTACATGCATCTCCAGGCTCTTCTTTTGTTCTTATTTGAGATCCAGGAAGAGTTCTTTTTCTTTAGAAAGTAGACAGGTTTTCTCAGTAAATGCATTGACTGGCCTGTTTCATTACTGATAGAAATGCAGTTGAAAGCTCATATGCTCAATAGTTTGTTGTATTTAATGATGACTTGCAACAGGCCTTTGACATTTTAATACTTGTGATTTATCAGTTGTCGTAGGCAAGCTCACATGTCAAAAATAAATATATTAAGTGACCTGTAAGAATTAGGTGGTGATTTCAGGCTGAATTAATTCCAATTTAAGAAAAACCAAACTCCAATAACACAGAATGTTTTAAATTCTTTAGAATTATTTCCTAGGCCACTGAAGACTGCATGATTTCCCTGAAATACAACAACTTTCCTCCTTTTCCCTATATTTTAACTCAAAAGGGAAGATCTTAAGTGTGTCAGTTATTATTAGTGTTTACTCTTGTCTTGCTGACAAATGTTTGCAGGCTCTTGGTTTTGGTTTATTTTTTCTCTTTTATTTTTTCTTAGGTGCAGCAAATACACTCTAGACCAAAACTTAAAAATCATCATCTAACTAAATAGATGAACAGAAATGTCTGGATAAAAGGGTAATGAAATTTGCTGTGAACAAATTTCCACTCTTTGAGCTCTTGGCTGTGTGGAACTGCGTGCCAACCATTTAATTACCACAATTTCCTAACGATTAGAATTGGTGGTAATTTGATTTCTTTGACTTTGAAATGCAGCCTATTACCTTTTATGCTTACAAGTTAGTGCAAGATGTGAAGACTGGATGCTGGGCTTAGAGTCTGAGGGACAGCAGCAGGATGCAGCTTGAGTGTGTGGTGTGGGGGTTTGTTCACCCAGTGGGGCAGAGCAGAAGTAGCTGCTTGGGACTTTGCTGTGTCTGCAGTCAGGGGGATGCTCATTCACTGGGCAGGGAGATGCTGCTCTGGAATCTGTAGGGCTGCCTTTGGGTGCCTTGCAAGTGATGCACTGCTAAGGGGAAGAAGAACCTTTGTCTCTGCTGCAGGGGATTTCCATGTTTCTTCTAACATTGAGAGAGAGCTCTCTTAAGCATATTTTCTTACATAATTTAAGGGTTCTGCTCTCCTGGAGAAGCTCTCCTGGCTTATGTTCCTCATGTTTTCAAGGGTTCTTTTCTTCACATTGCCTTTCCTCTGATGGAAGAGCAACAACCAGCAGTTGTGTGCCAGGGAAGGGCCAGGTTACTCACAGCTCTCTCTCCTTGTTCTGTGCCTTGCAGAGGCTCCAGTGGAGGAGTGAGGAATCTGAGCCTTTTCCTCAGCTCAGCTGCAGCTCTGGCTGTGACTCTGAGCTCTCACACAGCGTTTTCCCCGGCTTTAACAGTGGGTTTGAAGAGTGGTGGTGCACAAGTGCCTTTGCCTTCATCCCTTGTTTGGCAGCAGTTCTTCCCTGTTGGAACTGCCCGTAGTATCAGTAGGTTTCTCAATCTTCCTCCCAGCACTCCTTAATGAAAACCACTTTCTTGACAGGCCTTAAGTTGTATAAGAAATACTCAAATTCTTTTGTCCAGGTAAGGTTTCTGAGGGTTGCAGGTGACCTTTGATCTCCCCTGGCTTTTGCTGAAGGTAGTTTGATGCCTCTATCTTTCCTTTCCTTCCTTTCATGCTGCTTCTTTCCTCCTGGTGTAACAGTTCCATGACTGCGCTTGATTAGTGTTTTTACTTCCTTCAGTGTGTTCCTGAATCTTCTTTCCTCACAGCCAGCTCGTAGGCAGAGGTTTTGGAGGTTGGTGTCTAACTCATAATGAAGAACTGGGAATTCTGAGGTAGCAAACAAGCTCTGAAGGCAGGCTTAGTTACCTTCAGGTTTATTCCACTGCAGCTCAAGGTGCTCCCACTGCTATTTTGAAATAAAAATTCAACAATCCAGAATACATAACTTGGGGTTTAGGGTTTAATGTGTATGTTTTGTCCCAGCTGTTCCCTAGGGTAAGCTTTGGAAATAGATGTTAAATGTGGTGACACTGTGTTGTGATCCATGTACAGCTATGAGTTTTAAGTTGATTTACCAACATTTTAGTTGACTTTAGCACCAGTAAAATAGATGTGGGCATTTACTCCCCCAAAATGGCAATTTCCTCAACAGGAACTGTGGTTCTAAAAGATATGACAAATGAGTTGTGTTGCACATTCTCACAGTTTACTTTTTTTGTTTGTTTGTTTGCTTGGTTTTTTGTTTCTGTGGAGCAGGAAGAGAAAGGAAGGAATAAGGGAAGGAGAACTGGGCTTTTATCAATGGGAATAAATTTTTTCCCAGCTGTTGCTGAACAGATGCATTTTTATATAAAGTATTAAAAATTTCTCTAACAACTGCAGATTAAAAATGTTGCATTTTTGGAAATTATACAATAGGTAATGTTCAAGGCATCATCTTGGTTAAGTTGCAGCTTTTGTGTTCCAGTGAGAGCTGTTCACTTGGAAGATTGAGAGGTTTACTGCATGTGAAATGTTGGGTAGGGATTTGACAGTAGAATAAGTTATTTTCAAATTATTTTCTCTACCTCAACATAAGAAAATATACACACATAACAAAATGTGATAGGGCTGTTTTTAAGGAGGAATGGTTGTGGTAGTTTCAAAAAGATCTTTTTGTTGCTTTTTTGTTAAAATAGAAATCTCAGAAAGCTCTGGGATTGGTACCTTCACGTGCTCACCTGACCTTATAGTGGTCACACCTGGTGAAAGTGCATTCACATGAGCTTTCCAAGGCAAATGTATTTTCTCTTTGCCTGCACCTAAAAAGAAATGAGCTGTCCTTGTCCAGGCTCTGCAGGTGAAGAGCTGCAGGAACTAACCCCTGCCTGTACATGGTGCTGGCCATTGTTACCTGGTTTCTGCTTCACTTGAGTCATGCGTAGTTGCTACTCTTGTACTCCAGGCAGAGACAGAGATGATTTACATTTGCATTCAGAGCATTTTCAGGGTTCCCAGCAATGTCTGGTTAAAGCCTGTGACCTGGCACACGAAGCTGAATGTTATTTTCAAGATGGACCAACATAATTCTTCTCAAAGATGCAGTAGGAGAGTAGGTCACTCCTAAGAGCTCAGATTCGAGCTTCAGTCTCTATTTTTAGAGGTGCCTACAAGGGGAAGAGGAAAACATCTATCAGTTTTCAGGAAAAGGAGCAGTATTTGCACCTTTGAGGTATGTGAGCATGTTTTGAAGTTCCTGAATGAAGAGTAGCTGGTGTAAGCATAACATAAAGCCTGTGAATGAGTCTTTATGCAGGGAACTTCTTAATGTGGCTCCATCCCCATGTTTTACCTCTTGAGAAGGGGTGAACTTGGTCACATAAGACCAGAGTTTGGATGTTTTCATGAACTGGCCTTACAGCTGCAATTCAGATCAAAACCTTTCTGCCAAAGGAGACAATGTTGCCCTTTCTCCGTGAGCACGGTCCTGGATGTAACAATACCTGTCTGTGTCACCCAGGGGCTGAGCTGCTGGGGAGTTCTGTAGTGTGGGCAGACAGAGGGTGTGTCTTGGATGACATGCAGGGAATGCTCCCTGCCTTCCTGGCAGTGCTAGTTATCATCAGCTGTGCCTCCAGCTGCGGTGGGAGTGACCTGCCTAAGGACCTGGGCTGCTGTAGCACCACAGAACTTACTGGGGCTCAGGGAAGGCTTTGGGTGAAGGTGCTGATCTGTTGTGGAGGAAATTCAGCTGGAATAAAAGCAGGTGCTTAACAGCACAGAATGTGCTCTTTTGGCAGATATGTTGGCAGAAGAACTGTAGTACAGTTCTCTATTTTTTAATTTATTTTTTTAAGTGTGAAGTGGCAGGATGAAGAGGAGGAGCAGGTTGCCCTGCCTGTTACCCCTTGCCCTGCAATATGGCCTGGCAGTACCACAGCTTTCACTGCGTGGCACAGGCTCCCTCCACCCCAGGCAGTTTGTTTGGAACTACATCAAACAGGGACTGTCAAGGAACACAAACCTCTCCTTCAGGGAATTATATTACTTCTTGGTGAAATTGTAAAACATTAGAACTTAAAGGGTCAAAGAACAGAGAGTGGTCATTCAGAACCGATGCAACCCATGGTTAATGATTATAAAACAGGAGTTAAACAAATCTGTTTTGTACAATAGGAGGTAAAGCATTTGTGGGTTACTTTAAAGTACACTTCTTTTAAAATGAGCAGTTTAGAAACACTCTTTCACTTTGCAGAAGCTCTAAACTAGCTTGAGCAAATTTATGGTTGACATCAAGAATCCTCTTGAAGAAACCGGAGTTCTAAATGCTGCCAGCATTAAAATTAATAACTCACATGTCTCTTTGGGAGCAGAGTGTTCTTTTGATTTATTAATTTTTAAAAATTTTCTCAAACATAGACTTAGAAGAACTCTGGACTCAAATAGTTGTGATCAGCCTTTGTTCTTGTATGTGAGAGTGGATGTTTTGGAATTAAGATCCTTGATCTGTGTGAAATACCAGGTGGTGGTCACCCACTGTGTAATTCAGTGCAGACAGAAATCATCATAATGCTGAGTGGGATCTGCTTATCAATCCTGCACCTCTGTTGTTCCTGAGCTCTAAATCTTGAATTGCCTTTTCTGTTAAATGCTGTTCATGTGTGTTTTTAAAATAATAACCAGGTAAGCTCTAACTGTGGTTTAAATGTTTAAAAAGCTATTGTTACCTTTGTGATTCTCAAGTGCTGAAAAATAGGGGGAAAAAAATCACTCTGTATTCTTGATGCAGATTACTTAGGACTTATTTTTGTGATACAAATCTCTTCAGGGAAGATTTTACTTTAAATTTCCTGGCAGAATGGCAGCTTAAAACTAGAAAATTCTCTGTGCTGTATATCAGAATGTATTGTAGTCTGTTTTGAAAGGTTTGATATTTCCACTAGAAACTTAGTACAGAAATGCCTCTATACTTGTTGTTGTCAGTGTTTTACCAACTTAGTAATCAAAATATTACCTCTTTGCTTTCAAGATAGAGAAGATCTCTCAAAACTTAAAAGCTAACTTGTCTTTTTCCCTGTTTTACTTTCAAATTTTGTTTTCATAGCATTTTGTCTTCAGGAAGCTTCACCTTTAGAAGTAGTTTGTTCCAATATCATTTGCCTAAAGAACACTGTAATCTTTCAAATATATAAGACACCCTTCAGTTGTTTTCAAAGAGCTGACACTTCGATTCCAATTGCAATGGTGAAGAGTTTGTGGTGACCGAGCACTGTGGAACTACAAGGCCACGAGCACATTCCCCATACTGGCCGTGCCCTGTGTCCGTGGTGTGTTGTCCTGAAAAAAGCACCAGGCAGAGAAAATTATTTGCCTTTCCAACACTATATTCTCCCTTCTGAAAGTGGTCACAGAGGATGTGCTGCTGTGTGTAGTTTGGAAGTTGCTGCACTCAGATTAAGTTTCAAAATGGTTTGAAATTCTGTAATTCAAGTGTAGCTTTTCCATCTCTTGATTTATTTTAGATTTTTGAATTTTAAACCAGTGAACAAAAAAATGTAATCCTGTCTAGCCAATTGTAAACCTTGAAAATGCTTTTCACCTAAAAGGGTTGTATTCCAGGGGGTAGTGCTAGCCAAGAAAACCTTGGTGGTGTGTGTGAGGAATTCCTGTTTTCACCAGAGGATTCTCAGGAATTTTTTAGCAATTTCATCATAATACTTCATTGAGTTTGAATGCACATCAGAGTGTCATGATGTGTTGGGGTTTTCTCCTGAAATTGTCAACAGGAAAAAAAGAATATACCAAATTCATTGATGTCTTTGATCTGAAAGAATGCCATAAGCTGGCAAGTTGGTTTGGCCACTGATTGGAACTTTGCTGGTAAACCTGTGCTGCTTCATTATTAAGTTCTCTCCTACATCATACATTGCATTCACGTAAGGTAATACAGAATTTTTGATTCTCTAAATTTATTTGTAAATGGTTGTAATGTGTATTTGGCCCCGAAGAGCCTGCTCTTTGGATGAATAGCACTGCCATGCAGTGCCACTTGAGCAGTCAAGCCATCTCTCCTGGTTTCCATTAACATTCTGATGTGGATCTTAAGGAGAAGTCTTTAGAAAGGGGAAAGAGTGGCTTGTGACAGGAGCACTTAGAAATGTGTTTGACAGGTTGAGCCCTTATTTACGGCCTGAATTGGTAATCTTGTCTATTGTAACCTGAAGGTTTCCACTGGTACTCCATTTACTTGTACACAGTTGTGTATCATCCTGGGTGTTTTTTGAAGTCTTTGTTCTCTGTTTCGCTGTCTCTGAAGAGGGTGGTTTTTTCCAAGTGTACTTCCATTGAAGCGCAGCAAAATGAAGTCCGTATGAAAGTTTGTGTATGTGGATTAGAAAATGCAGCCTTAGACTGAAATTCTTACACCACCTTAAGGAAGTTGCACGTGCATGTGGGTGAAATGGTGAGACCCTGGTAATTCTGGGTGGTTAACCTTTTAGCTACTTACTTTCTGAAGGGACTGTCAGGATCTGTCCTGCTGTGAGTCATAAGCTCTGTAGATAATAGTGCACACCTCCTGACTGTTGTTTTCATCCTCAGGACTAATGGCAAAGGAGTGAACCAGCATGGCAGCTATGGTCCCACCTGTGAAGCTGAAATGGCTTGAGCATCTAAACAGCTCCTGGATCACAGAAGACAGTGAATCTATCGCAACAAGGGAGGGCGTTTCTGTCTTGTACGCTAAGTTAGTTAGCAATAAAGAAGTAGTGCCATTGCCCCAGCAGGTTCTGTGCCTCAAAGGACCTCAGTTACCAGATTTTGAGCGGGAGTCTCTCTCTAGTGATGAACAGGACCACTACTTGGATGCCCTTCTTAGCAGCCAGCTGGCACTGGCAAAGATGGTGTGCTCCGACTCGCCGTTTGCCGGAGCTCTTCGCAAGCGGCTGCTCGTGCTGCAGCGTGTCTTCTATGCACTTTCCAACAAGTACCACGACAAGGGCAAGGTGAAGCAGCAGCAGCACTCCCCCGAGAGCAGCTCCGGCTCCACGGACGTGCACTCGGTGAGCGAGCGGCCGCGCTCGAGCACCGACGCGCTCATCGAGATGGGCGTGCGCACCGGGCTCAGCCTGCTCTTCGCGCTGCTGCGCCAGAGCTGGATGATGCCTGCAGCAGGGCCCGGCCTCAGCCTCTGCAACGACGTCATCCACACCGCCATCGAGGTCGTCAGCTCTTTGCCACCTTTGTCTCTGGCCAACGAAAGCAAGATCCCCCCCATGGGCTTGGACTGTTTGGCGCAAGTGACGACGTTTCTCAAAGGGGTGACGATCCCGAACTCGGGCGCAGACACTTTAGGGCGTAGATTGGCTTCGGAGCTGCTGCTCGGTTTGGCTGCCCAACGAGGTGCCTTGAGATACCTTCTGGAGTGGATCGAGATGGCTTTGGGTGCCTCAGCTGTGGTGAACAGCATGGAGAAAAGCAAGCTGCTGCAAAGCCCAGAAGGGATGATCAGCTTTGATTGCTTCATGAGTATATTGACGCAGATGCGGCGATCTCTGGTGGGTATGGGCCACTTTGGGTTTTCTGCATTGCAGTGTCGTTGCATTCTTAACTAAGTAGTTTCTCAAGACTGAATGCCAGTTTGCTCACTGTGTTAAAAAAGGGGTTGGTTTGTGAATTTTTTCTGCCCAGTATTTGCTTTGTTGCCCACCAGCTCTTTCTCCCTTCCTGCCCACCCGTTTCCTCATGGGTGAAGATGGAACAGCGAAGCCATCCCTGTGTTGTCACTTTTGGCCCTGTGCTTTACCTTCAGGGAAGGAATCAAGGACATACTTGATCCACTTACACTCGTACGCTGAATTTCATAGCAAAAATGTTAGAAAGTGTGGAACTGTTTTTTCTGGCTTAAAATTCAAAGTTTTGCCATGCACCTTGTTTCCTGTTCAGTAATTCTTATTGGACATTCCTGCTCCCCAATGAACTTAGACCTCTGCTTATACATCTTTGGGACGTTGAGCATTTTTGCTGTTGCTCAGAAATTAATTTGATACGAAAATGAGCTAAATTGGAAGTGTGGCACACTGCTTTGTATGTTGAGTACTCACTTCTGGTCCTAGATGAGTGTTCTCTTTAAAGCTATGAGATTATTGCACAAAATGCAGTCAGAAGCTGTGGTGAATTTCTGCCTCGTATGGTTAGACTGAAACAAGGAATGACTTTCCCTCAAGTGGTCATTCTTTTCTCTCTTCTCAAGCTTATATGGCTTGTTAATAAACATAAATTTTAAAATCTAGAACATTTTAAAGAATGAGGACCATGAGAAGAGCATGGCAGTGACAGTTTCTGAATTGGATTGAATGTCCAGATGGGCAGCTTTATTTGTTGTTTGGTTTAGGCTAAATATAAGATCAGAGACCAAAAGATGGAAGATATGTAAATATAAAATTAATTACGATTAGTCATTTTTAAATAATTATCACTTTAAGCACAAATAGCATGCATTTCAGAACAAAACAGTATTAGGAGTCCTTAACTCTGAGCCCAGATATTTTCCCAAAAATGAATGAGTAGTAATGTTTAGGTAGCACTTGTGACATTTTTGTTTTCCTAAAGTGTGTGCAGATATCAGAGCTCAGCAAAAGGCTTATGTAAGACCTGTGTTTTGCACAGGTGCACTGTTGCTGTGTGGAAATGTGTTTGTCACAGTAACAATCTGAATGTTGTAGGGATCATCTGCTGATCGGAGCCAGTGGAGGGAGCCAACCCGAACATCTGATGGCTTGTGTTCCCTGTATGAGGCAGCTCTGTGCCTGTTTGAGGAGGTATGTACTGAAAAACCCTGTAAGGTGATTGCAGTTTACTTCCTGCTCATATGTGGGATTGGTGGGCACATGTGGGTGTAGCCCAGTCTTGGCTGAGTTAGTCTAACCCTGACTCTACTCTGCTGCAGTAGGAGAGGTGACAAAACCAGTGAAAAACTAAGATGTAATGAAACAAAAGTCATTTGGCCAAGCTAATGATATGGTGGTGGTCATTTGTATTTTAGGCAGAGAATCATAATGAGGGGCTATTAAATTTGCATTAAACGTTGTGACTGTGTGGAAAGAAATATCAAGTGCTGCTGTGTAATAGGGGTCTCATTTTCATAGGTTTGTCGAATGGCTTCAGACTATTCCAGGACATGTGCCAGCCCTGACAGTATCCAAACAGGGGATGCTCCCATTGTGTCTGAGACCTGTGAAGTGTATGTTTGGGGGAGCAACAGCAGTCATCAGCTGGTGGAAGGAACTCAAGAGAAAATACTTCAACCCAAGCTTGCTCCCAGTTTCTCTGATGCACAGACAGTGAGTGGCATTTTTAGTGATACATTGTGTAACATTCACAGCTTCATCGTTACAGTAAGACATTGAAAATGGTGCTTTATTTCTGACTGTCAAGTTGTGATGGAGGTATAATGCTCAGAGCTGATCACACAAGTTATTTGACTGAAAGTATCTCACTGCTTTTATTAATGTTTTGGTTTTAATGACACACAGAGATAAAAATGCATGTAACAAGAATGAGTGAATCACCTGACTTGCTCTGCCTCTAGTGTTTTTTTGGTTTTGGTTTTTTTTTACTGTTGGTTGAGAGGTGTCTTCACTATTCAAGCTTCTTTTTCTTTGGTGGTTTTCACACCAGGGTTCCCTGGTTTAAAAGACCAAACTGGGCTAACTGCTGACACAGCAACATTAATTAGCTCTCCGAAAATGAAGGTACATGCTCTTTCTGCTCTCAGTCACAGATTCTGCCATTGCAACTGAGCACTTTTGTTGATGCATGGCACAGGATATAATAGTTTGCTTTTCTGTTACTTCCTTGGCTTTGCAGTGTTGACTTAAGTAAAAGCCCTTTTTGGTCACCAGACAATTCAGGTGCGTTTTCTGCAAGGGTTTCTATTGACGTCACGGATCCATTTTATGTGCCAATGGACTGACTGCAGGGCTGGGCATCACAAAGCCAGTTTGTGCATTCAGAAAACTTTCAAAACATTAATACACAAGAGTGGAATGGAAATGAATGGGTTACTCTTTTATTAGCACAGTATACACTTCTCCAGCATAGTTATGTGATTTTTTTTCCCCCTGGGATGAAGATATTTTTTAGCCTTCTTCAATAATTGTTTTAGGATTGTCTGGGTGAAGATGTGGATTCCCAGTAAATAGGGTTGTGACTGGACAGCCTGACACCTGTGTGGGGCTGTTTTTTATGGGCCTTTATGCTTCAGGTGTGAACCTGCTTAGCACTTAAAGATTCCTGTAGCAAATTATTGTTGAGTCATTTGTCAGCTGAGCGCTGACTTTCCAATGGAGGTGAGTTCTTACTTTCTTAAAAACTCTTAGTCTTACTTCTTTAATGTTTATGTAATTAAAACACATAGTCTCAAATGAGAGTGGATTTTTAGCATTTGGCTTATTTCTGTAGTGTTACCACTTGGTACTAGTTAAAATTAAGCAAAACCTCCAGTGCTTTATCAAGCTGTTACTTCTTGGTTTTGCTCCTAAGAAATTAAAATTTCCCTCCACGAGTTTTGGAGTTCTGAGTGCAGCCCAACACTTTTACATTATATTATATGAGAAGGTCATACAGAGAAACCTGACATTCTCTTAAAAAATACAAACCTCTAGACCTGTATGTGAATTTTGCATTTATCTAATCTGTGTTTCACTCTTAACATTTGTTCTTTTGTAGATTGAAGCTGGACAATATTGTACATTTGTCATTTCTACGGATGGTTCTGTCAGAGCCTGTGGGAAAGGCAGCTATGGGAGACTCGGCCTGGGTGACTCCAATAATCAGTCCACACTGAAAAAATTGACTTTTGAGCCTCATAGGTCTATTAAAAAGGTGTCATCTTCCAAAGGATCTGATGGTCACACTTTAGCATTTACAACAGAAGGGGAAGTCTTCAGCTGGGGTGATGGTGACTATGGAAAACTGGGACATGGCAATAGTTCAACTCAGAAATATCCCAAACTTATTCAGGGTCCCCTGCAAGGAAAGGTATGTTTTGTGTAGTAGAACACCTATTTTTGTTCTGTTCGGTTGTGATGTTGTGTAAAATATGAAATATGTAAAATCTTAAAAAAAAGTTGGATGTTTCTTCCAGACTTCTCTTGGAAGCTTTGCTTTTTGCTTTCTGCAAAAGAACTTGTGGCTGCCTCTAGGCTTGTGATTTGGACAGTGGCATTGTCAGTAAACCTTCTCATAGTCCTAAGAGTAAAACTTGCTTGGGAGCTGTGGTGACATTGCAGGAAGGAGAGGGTTGCTTTTGTTACTGCAGCATCAGGACTTTCACTTACAACTTCTTAGTGGCTTCATTTGAAAGGTGGTTTTGTGTTGTGTTACAAGGCCTTCTCTCCCTATCTGTTATGTTTTGGCCAATGTTCTAAACATCCACTGATGCTTCTTTTTTTCTCCTGTAAGACTAGGATATCATTATGTTAAAGCTGCGTGATAAATAAATCAGTAGCACTTTTATATATAAACTTGCCTTTTTCTGTCCTTATTCCTACTTAGCAAATAAGAACTAGAAAAGATTGCAGAGATTCATTTCTGCGTGTATTTGATCCACGTGAATGAACAAGTTAATTTACATAGACTGCTTCTGCAACCTTGACTCTCAGAAGCTTTCAGAGTTCCTGTTTGGTTTGTGTAAAACCCTGGTGTTTGTTTTTGCCTGTAATGTAGGTGGTTGTGTGTGTGTCAGCGGGATACAGACACAGTGCTGCTGTTACAGAGGATGGAGAGCTCTACACGTGGGGAGAGGGAGACTTCGGGAGATTAGGTAATTTTAAAATTCTGGGAGATGCTTTTGGAAGAATTGCTCTGTCTGGTAATGATCCTGTACATTTATTTGCCTTGTTCTCTAATTGTCCCCTCTAAATACACATACAGGCAGGTGTGTGCATATAGGTGACTAGTGCAGAGACTCTTTAAAGCTTTTAAGGCAGTTAATTTTACAAAGATTTTATTTTAGATATTTTCATTTCACTATTTAAATGTTTTTCATTTATTAATAAGAAACTGGAATTCTAGGTAAACCTCATCTAGTGTGGTGGGAGGATGGTTCTTTGAACAGTCAGGAATAACTGGCTAATCATATCAAGGGTCTCATTCTAACAATCAGGATACTTTACATTGTTTGCCAGCTTGGCTTCATGTCCTTTGACCTTAATGCATCTAAAAAGTGCATTTTAACTGAGGTGAGAAAGGCAGTATGAATGTTTGCTCCCAGTTCCTGTGTCTGTGGTGTCATCTTTGCTGTACAGCTGCTGTGCCTGGTAGGAAACCACCTTCTCGAGCAGGTGCAGTGGAACCCGCAGGCTTTGCATAGAAAATTGCTTCAAGCTGGGCTTTAGTTCTTTCTGTTGTCTTTGCTTTGAGTGTGACCATCACCAAGTACAGAGGGGTGAAAGCAAGGGAGGGAGGGGGCAGAAGGTGAGGGAGGCCAGTGTTTTACAGCTCCAGCTCTCACAGGGTCTCCAGGTGGTATGGGGAAGTGCTGAGCCTCTCCCTGCTGTCGAGGACAGAATGCTGGGTTGGAGGTTTAACCTACAACTGTGGTGGGAAATGTGGAAATATTCTCCTGGAGTTTTAGGTTAACGTGGAGTTTTCATGTGCCTTGGGGTTCTTGGGGTGTGCAATGGTGAGTTCCAGTGTGCAGCTAAAAAGCAGCAGTTAATTAGGCCTTAGTAAGTTGTTCTTATTTAATCTATTATGGATACCATGGGGTGTTCTCTTTCCCCCTCTTCTCCATTTTTCTTTCATATAGACAGAATTTCTGTAGTTTATTAGAGATGAAACTCTTTCTGAAGCAGTTGGTACTGGAATGTCTTTGGTTTCTGCAGAAAGGCCCAGTTAGAACTGTGAGTGTCCAAAGCCAGCTGTGGTGCTGCTGTGATTTATCTGTGCAGTGGTGACAGAGGTGACAGTCTGCCCTTGCTGTTCAGTGTTAGGAAGTGTAGCTGCCTAATCCACTGGAATTAAAGGCAGTTGTACTGGTAATTCTCTTCATGTCTTTTCAGCTAGGTAGAAAATAGCCCTGGGGTTCAGTGGCAGTGAGGCATGAACAGGTGTTGTGGAGTATGTCAGAAAGATGAAATGTTCAGCTTTACCACAGATGGCTTCCAAACCTTACTGTGAATCTTCCCAAAAAGTGGGCAGAAATTATCATTTGTGATGAGCACACGTGGGATTTGCACAATCTTTATGGTCGCAAACCTTCACAAAAAGAAGACACGTTTTTCTTTCTTTGCCTTAGGCCACGGTGACAGCAACAGCCGCAACATTCCAACTCTAGTGAAGGATATCAGCAATGTAGGAGAGGTTTCCTGTGGCAGTTCACACACTATAGCTCTGTCCAAAGATGGGAGGACAGTGTGGTCCTTTGGAGGAGGAGACAACGGTAGGTAAAAGTGACACTTGGGTAGGAATTTCTGTGTTACTCCATCTGCCTCAGTTTCAGTACCCCTTGCATTTTGGTTCTGCTTTTCACTTGGCATTTGGTAGCTGTAAAAGAAAAGGATTCTTATAAAATCTGAGTACAATGTTTGAAGCTTGACTGCAAGATCACAGGGTTTCCAAAAGGATAATCAGAGGGGGAGGAGTTTCACAGAGCAGAAAGCTCAGTGAATGCATGAACAATTGCAATGAAAATGCAGTGCTGATAACTTTGAAATGAACTCACTCGTGCTATCACAGTAGCTGTTCACATCCTAGGAACTTTCATTTTAGCTGCCTGGGATTAGTATTTCAATTTTAAAATACACTGCAATGAATATATATTTCCTTGAGACTATAATTGAAAGAGAATAGGTTTTATAAAAATTGTGATATGTTGTAATTTTAAAAACCCACTCCGATATTTTTGGAAATCCAAAAAAGAATTAATTTTGGGGTACTTTTAATTGTTGTTTATCCATTGAAAAGACCTTCCAGTTGTGTTTCCTCCTTTTGCAGGCAAACTCGGTCATGGTGATACAAACAGAGTATATAAACCTAAAGTTATAGAAGCCTTGCAAGGAATGTTTATTCGAAAAGTCTGTGCTGGGAGCCAGTCTTCCCTTGCCTTGACATCAACGGGGCAGGTAGGCAAAGACAAGCTTTCCCTCAAAATATCAGAGCTGATGGACATGTGTGGGTTCCCTCACTTCAGCTTTTATTATTTTGACTGGTGAGAAAATGTTCAACTAGTACTTAAGTAACAGTGAAGTTCTCAATTAGAGACTGAAGTACCTACTGTGCTGCAGAGTCCTGTGAAAGTACACTTTGCAAGATTCTTGCTTAGCCACAAGAAAATGTTATTTTTAGATTAATAAAAGTAACCAGTGTAAAATCAAACGGGAGTCAGGAAACAAAAAGCAGTGAAATACTTGTAATTTTACATCCGTTAACCAACTGAGGTGATTTAATAGAGGGGTTTTTTTAGTTTAGGTGTGTTTTAGAATGTAAGTGTTACTGAAAGTTTTATTCTAATCTGAAAAGTCTCAGGAGAGCTTGGAGATAAATGTTGGGGTGCTAAATGAGGGCATGCTGTGTATCAAGCATTTCCACACCTGTAAGCTGAGTGGCCCCCACCCTCCCAGCTCTGTGACTCAGGGGGCAGTGGCTTTGCAAGGCATGGATTAGGAACGTCGTGTTGAAAGTGTAATGCAGTGACTGTGCTTTTCTGGTGTTGTGTCAGCTTGTGGTGAGCAGTAACCCCAGTTTGTGTGTCTGTGGTTGTTGTGCTCCAGGTCTACGCGTGGGGCTGCGGGGCCTGCCTGGGCTGTGGCTCTTCAGAGGCAACTGCTCTCAGACCCAAGCTCATCGAGGAGTTGGCTGCCACGAGAATAGTGGATATTTCCATTGGGGACAGCCACTGTTTGGCACTTTCTCATGGTAAAAAGAACAAGATGTCAAAATACATAATCCTCCCCTTGACTGAAAGCAGTTGTAGCTGAGGTTTTGTTTTCTGCTTTGTTTATGTTCACAGATAATGAAGTTTATGCTTGGGGTAACAATTCAATGGGGCAGTGTGGTCAGGGAAACTCAACTGGTCCCATTACTAAACCGAAGAAAGTCAGTGGTTTAGATGGAGTGGCAATTCAACAAATTTCAGCAGGAACATCCCATAGCCTTGCCTGGACAGCTCTTCCAAGGGACAGGTAACAATGGCATTGGGACAGGTATAATTTTCATTTTATACAAGTCCACTTTGTGATACATTTAACTATTCCCCGAAGGTGTTCACCACACTGTGTTTCAGGTATTCTGCCTGTAATGTTTTGGACTGGAGAGGCTTCCCTCCTTCCTTTTCTCTGCTCTCCTCTTCCCTCTCCTTTATTACAAGTGAAAATATATCAGCACCAAGGATTTGGATATTAGTTCTTTGTATGTGAAGATTTCTTACCTGCTGTTGGACAAAACTTCCCTCTGTTTACTAAAATCTGAGAAGTTATGCCACGGCAGATGAAACAACTCAGTGTTTGTTTTTGCTTCTGAAGGGAGTTTTTATGGCTTAGGAAGTTTCCTGTAGTGTGACAAGGAGTACACTACACAGGAGACTTTGGGAAAAGGGGAAGTTCAGGCAAATTACTGAGGTGGATTTAAACATCTTAACACATTTCTGTATGGTTACCTCTTAATCTAAACTAAAAAGAGGTACCTGAATAAGTGGTTTGGTTATTACTGTACAGTGACTCAAATTGTTACACCAAAGACAAGAGCAAGGGATTGAAGTGAGCCAGTAAACTTTTATATATGGACTAATACAAAGGAATAGAAAAACTTTAGTTTAATATCTGGAAGATAAGAAGAATTTCAAATGCCCTGTTTTCACAGGAGCTATCAATTAAGAAAATACTCAGACTCACATAATACCGAGTGGTATTATTCCATTGTATCAAAGTCTCTGTAATCTGGCACTTACACTAAACCCAGCTTTGTGAGTACTGCTCAGCATTTGCACAAATCAGATTAAATACATATGGCTTTATATTTATGGCACTGTAGGTGTTTTTGCTCATGAATGTAGAGGGTTTGATTGTAAAGAGTTTTACAGAAAAGAGCAGAAAGGAAGTGGGGCTGCCATAGTCGTGCTGGTTTGTTCCAAGAGAAGGACTGGAGAAGGTGTATTCAGCCTGCTGGAACTGGTGACTCACTGAAGTTTGAGTGTTTGCAGTGCTGAGTGTCCTTTGGTGTGTGATTGCAGGCAGGTGGTGGCGTGGCACAGACCCTACTGCGTGGACCTGGAGGAAAGCACCTTCTCTCATCTTCGTTCCTTCCTCGAGCACTACTGTGACAAAATTAACAGTGAAATCCCCCCCCTTCCTTTTCCTTCATCAAGGTACATACAGCATATATGCATGCTACACATTTGTATAGTTTTGGTTTTCTTTGCAGTGTGGTGCTTGGCTGAGGCCTGCTTAGTGTGTTCTTTAACCAGCATAACTCTGCTTTACTGGCTTGTTCAGCAGCCATTTGTCTGTATAACACAGGAGCTTTGCAGCCTTCAGTGTGGCAGGATCTTTGGTCTGGAAGTTGTTTTCATTATGCACTGAATCAAATGCTTTATTTCAGAGTTTTCCTTTTATACACATTTTTCTATATAGTTGAAGTGCATTTACTGTTTCTGCTTTGTCAATTCTTACTCCTGGAACAGTTTTTCACAAGTTTAAGACCAGAAATTAATATCCTGACCTTTTGTTTTTGGGCTCCTAAATCTCATAGAAGATGGCATTTATTACTTCTTAAATGTGGGATTTTTTTTCTCTATGAATAATACATTTGCATCTTTGTGTCTTTTTGGATGATTTTGCCTCCTAAGTCGTGGGACTACTTTTCTAAAGTGAGTGCCTCTTGGAATCACTGTCCACAAAGACACTTCTCCATTCCAGTTTTGCTTTTTGTTCTTTAAGGAGGTTGGCAGGAGGTTCTCAGAGGAGTTTCTTTTAAACTCCCAGTTGTCATTTACTTTTCTCGTATGAAAACTCAGAGTTAAAAGCTTAGTGCGCTCCCTTAGTGAAAAGGGAGTAGGGAGAGACTAAGAGGGCTGTATTTCTTTTTACAGGGAACATCACAATTTTCTTAAATTGTGTTTGAAGCTGCTTTCCAATCACCTTGCACTTGCACTGGCTGGGGGTGTAGCCACCAGCATTCTTGGCCGCCAGGCTGGGCCCCTCCGCAATCTCTTGTTCAGGCTGATGGACTCTTCCGTCCCTGATGAAATTCAAGAAGTAAGTCCTGCTGTGTTGGTTACGTGTGAAAATTGTACCCCTTTCTCTTCTTTCTTTCTTTGCCTGTGCAGTTAGAGGTCTGTCTGACTGCCTGAAGTTGGTACTCTGAGAAACATGATTCTGACGTAGCACTTTGGGTCATTAAAGTTAAAACTGGAGTCACCATCACTGTTTTATCATGTGAAGGCAGAGGAGAATGTTTGCATAAGGATTGCAAAAAGCTGCTTTATTTTGTAACTTTTAAATTACTCTTCCCTGTAATAATGAGCCTAAAGTGTTAATGTTAGTGGGTAAGTAACTCAGTTGAGTAATTCCAAGATGCACTTTTACAGGAAATAGCAAGTTTTTTTTCCTATCTTTGCATCACAGCATAAAAGATTGGTGTGCTATAGTGTGACAGAATTGTGATGTTAAACGAAATTAAGCAGATGTTTTGGGTGTGTGTGATGTACTGTATTTTTTAAAGACACAGGTGAGTTGATCATTTCCCCCTCCCCCACTGAAGAAGTGTTTTCTGCTGCTCTAATTTTAGGTTGTAATTGAGACTCTGTCAGTAGGAGCAACTATGCTGCTTCCTCCACTGCGAGAGAGAATGGAATTGCTGCACTCCCTTCTACCCCAAGGTCCTGACAGATGGGAGAGCTTATCAAAAGGGCAGGTAAGGGCAAGTGAAAATATGCCATGCTTTGAAAGCAGCTGTGGTTTGCTCTGGCTTTTCCTGTGGAACATTCTGAACTGAGGTGAGCCTCGTTTGCAGAGTGCCAGCACATTCCTGGTGAGATGCAGTGCAAAGCCCAACACAGCAGGGTCTGGAGGTAGCCTGACTAACCCAGAAGGCAGTGAGACAGGGAGCACTGCATGTTTCCTCAGGTGAAGGTTGGCCACAGAAAGCTTAGGAATTGCTGTGTCAGCATGTCCAGACAAGTATTAAGACTCGATATTTTTGAGTAGTAGTTTGATTTAACGAGTCTTGGTAACAGAGAATCAACTGTTTGCTGGGAAGAATACTTGGATAATGCTTTCCCTACATGGTTTCAGCCTACTTTCCAAAGATGACTGCAGTGTTCCTTTTGTCTTTTTCTTTCTTGAATGCAAAGAACAGAAATTAATGCATATTAGACTTGCCCAGTGTCCTACAGGTGGAAGGAAAGAAATTCCAGGAACAGCTGTTCCTGTCCTTGAGGGCAGTGGGAACTGAAGCTTCAGCAGTAGTCTCAGATTAAAAAAGGAGCAAAACTATTGTTCAGTTCTGCACGCACGGGATTCTGGTCAAATCCTTTTTTTATACCCTAAGGGAAAGACTGACTTACACTGGATACTGAAACTATGAAGAAGAATCTTCTGATTCTTATTTTACAGAGCTGTGAAGATAAGTGTTGGTACAAACCAAACCCCCTGACAATTACTAGGGCAGAGCAAGTTTAGGTTTTTCAGCAGTACTGAGGGTGAAGGTCATTCCCCTGCATCTGCCACCTCCCTTGGTCTAATGTGTGCTTGTTCTGCTCTTTGTCCTTTTTCCTTTGTACAGCCTAGAAAAATGGAGTGTCCCCCACCAGCCCCCCCAGATAACCAGATGACTACAACAAACTGGAGAAAGCATTCAGTCCAATGTCTAACACCTCTCTCTTTATCTCAGATTTTTAATAGCTCTGGTCATCTGATTCAGATACATTTATCTCTTCTCTAATACTGTGTCCCATTACATATTTTCATTGTAACTATGCCTAGTCCTATTTTCTTCTTAGCTCCTTCTTTTACCCTCCTTACCCAAGAGTGTTTTTTGTGTCTCTAAACATTTTCCTTCAGAGAATGCAGCTGGACATCATTCTGACAAGCCTGCAGGATCACACCCACGTAGCCTCCCTGCTTGGCTACAGCTCCCCATCAGACACCACGGAGACATCCTCGCTGTGCATCAGCTACGGAAACCTCTCGGATCAAACCTACACTGCCCAGAGCAGCCACCCAGACACACACCTGGCTGAAATCCTCATGAAGACTCTCCTGAGGAATCTGGGCTTTTACACAGTATGTAGAGGCCTTGTATTCATTGACTCATTCTTTAAAATTAGGAGGAGTTTTGGATACCTAGAAGGGTTAATTTTTTGTTTATCTAAAGTAGCAGCGCCATATGTGTTTGTCCTGAAGTGGACTAAAATCAGTTAAATCATCTCTAATGACATGTTATTGAAGTGGTGTTTATTGCTTAAGATGACATATGTAAATGCAGCTGGTTTCATATCAGACTGTTTTATTGCTCTTGCTTGGGCTTCAAATTTTTTGGCAGACAGAATGTAACACAAGAAGTAAGTTGATTGTGTGGAATGTTTTTGGTCAGTGTAATCTCAGCCCCTGGGGAGCAATAGGAGACACCAGGAGCAGGAACCTGTGTAAGTGCCCTGGGGGAACCACCTGGGGCCTGTTACCTAACTGAGCATCCTGTGCATCAGCCCACAATAGATCCTAAAGGATTATTACTTATTTTAATGTACTGTGATTGGGGGGGCAGGTTAAGGGGTGGTTTTTTTCATCCTTGGTGAGTTGAATCAAAACGTTGGTGCATCTGAAAGAACCCTTCTTCACTTGACAGCCATCACAATCACTGCTATGGCATTCTGAACCATTGGAATTTGAAGTGTGGTTATCCCATGATCCAGCTGCACATAGTAAAAATACAAAAGTTTCTTTCTAAGATGGTTGTAAGGTTTCATGCCACTGGAAGCAGAGTTAATTGTTCTTTTTCTCCCCTCTCTTTTTGTCTTAATAGGACCAAGCCTTTGGAGAACTGGAAAAAAACAGTGATAAATTTTTACTAGGTACATCCTCATCAGAAAACAGCCAGCCTGCTCATCTTCATGAGCTTTTATGCTCACTGCAGAAACAGTTGCTGGCTTATTGCCACATCAACAGTGTCAGTGAGGTGTGTGTCCTTATTGTCATCACTTAGGAGAGAAAAAATGAATTCAGTATTCAGAAGAACCAGAATGTTGTAAGGTTCCTGTTGCAAATCTGAGTGTTGTCAAGCTGAATTGGTTTAAATCATGAACCTTTGAAATATATTTACAGAATTTTTCTCATGTGGGTTTGTTTCCTTGTAGAATTCCAGCAGTGTGGCCCTGCTTCACAAGCACCTTCAGCTTTTGTTGCCTCATGCTACAGATATCTATTCCCGTTCTGCAACGCTGCTGAAGGAGAGCTCTTGGAATGGCAGTGTTGGGGAAAAGCTGAGAGGTAAATGGTCATGGAAAAGTCCATGTTGATGGCTCTGTCAGCTTAGGGCTCTTCTCATTTGCTTAGATTTGAATAATAAAATACCTTGGTTTTCCTATATCTGCATAAAGTGGACATCCCAAGCCTCCCCCAAAGGAAGCGATTCGGTGTCTACCCAGGGATAGCATCTGGTTTGTGTTTTGATAGACCTTTCTGCATGCAAGGAGAATACAGAATGGAGAAGACATTGCCTCTGTGCACTATTGCTTCAGTTCTGTTCATTCTAGATTTCTCTTTTTAAAAGTACTGGTTTTGGGGTCACTGAAAAGCGTGTGAGTAAAATGTGGAATAGATTAACAATTATTAACCAAACCCATCAATTCAACATATGCTGTTGGGACACTCTAAGAAAGCTGAGGCCTTGTGTGCAATTCCTTGACTTGTTAAATGGCCTTGTTGTGCTTGGCATAGAATTACATAAGTGTAACTAATGCAGCTTTGTTTGGCCCTCTGCAGATGTCATTTATGTCTCAGCTGCTGGCAGTATGCTCTCCCAGATTGTCAACTCTCTGCTCTTGCTGCCAGTGTCAGTAGCTCGGCCTTTGCTGAGTTACCTGCTCGATCTGCTGCCCCCTTTGGATCGTCTCAACAGACTGTTGCCTGCTGCAGCCCTCTTGGAAGACCAAGAATTACAGTGGCCTCTTCATGGTAAGTAGTAACTAACATACTCTTCATCTGAAGAGCAAAGAATAACACCTTTTTGTAGTGGAAGTTTAACTTTCCCTTTTAAGATGGCTTTTTTTTTTGTAAAGTGTGTCTTGCTACATCTCCTTTTCAGTTTCCTAAATGCATTAACAGTCCTTGCTGGGAAATATTTTTTCTGCTTTGAGTGCAGTTTCCAGTTGTATCAGGTATCTCTACATGTTTGTCAGAGCACCAAGAGGTGTGTCTTGGACACAAGAGGCCTGTGCTGCTGCTGTGCTTACCACCTTACCTGATCTGCTTGTCCTGCCTGCTCTTCCTTCACTTTACAGGGTGTTGGGTGAGGGGCAAATCTGCTGGTAACAGGGAAACTGAGCAACACCTGCTATTAATTTTGCTAATTTTGGCATTGTTTGTAACATCTGGGCAACAGTGACTCATTTGACAATTCATCCTTTCAGGTGGCCCTGAGTTAATTGATCCTGCTGGTGTGCCCTTGCCACAGCCTGCCCAGTCCTGGGTGTGGCTGGTTGATCTGGAGAGGACGGTGGCCTTGCTCATTGGGAGGTGCCTTGGGGGGATGCTCCAAGGTCCCCCAGTGTCCCCTGAGGAGCAGGACACGGCTTACTGGCTCAAAACACCTCTTTTCAGTGATGGGGTGGAAATGGACATTCCTCATTTAGGTAAACTGTTAAACAAGTGTCTGATGGTCCTTGGAAACATTTGTGTTCCCTTTGGAGGTCTCTGGGGATGTTTGAGTAAGTCTGTACTCGGGGTTTGTCTGGCAGCGTTGTTGGGTGTTTGTGTAGTAAGACAAAAAGCTGCAAAAGGGGTGTTTAAGTATATGAAGTAGTTTACAAGGGGTCTTGGAAATGGTAGGGAAAAAAAAAAGTGTAATTTCTCAGTGAAAGAACAGACATCACTGACTTAATTTTAAATGTTTTAGATGCTCAGTATTTAAAAGACACACCAGGGGCTCTGTTTTTCATATTAATTACTGGAAAATATTATCTCACATTCTACTTCCAAAAGAAATTTCTTATTAATAGGAGCAATACTATTAATGACTAACTTCAGTCTTTATGATCTTCCAGAATTGGGAATGACTCAGCATTAGTGTTACAGTCCCCCCTTGCTATCTGAGCAGTGCACTTGCTTCTGCTCTTTGTTGGCTCTTAGTTCACATCTCTGTTCCATCCCCCTCTGGTTCTGAGCAGACAATTCCAAGGCTTATTTACAAGACACAGTGTTTTGAAATGGGGCCAGGCAGTAATTGCAAGCTGTGCAGTCCAGGTGGAATTAATGATACAGATTTATGTTATTTAAGAGGATTTGGAGAATGTTTCTAAGTCTCTATAGGTTTTATATAAATTATAACTTTAAGTCACTTCCCTGTCTAATGTAAATTCGTGGTGAGGCAATGAGATGTCTTGATATTTGTTAAATTTTTTATTTTATTTTACTAATTGGAGAGTGCTTTTAGCTGGTTGCATGTAATCCTCAAAATTTGCAGAGTCTGATTCTTGGGTATTTCCCTTCTGTTAGACAAATGCATGAGCTCCTTGTTGGAAGTGGCCCTGTCTGGAAACGAGGAGCAGAAGCCCTTTGATTACAAGCTGAGACCTGAGATTACAGTCTATGTTGATTTGGCCTTGGGGTGTACAAAGGAGCCAGCGAGGAGCCTCTGGATCAGTATGCAAGACTATGCTGTTAGTAAAGGTAAGGGGTTGAAAAAGTGTGAGTGTATGTTGAAAGCACATCCATGCTTGAACTACACTCCTGGCACAATCCTGTGTTTTCTTTGGCAACGATTTTTAATTCTGCAAAATGATATAAACTTAATCTATTGTTGTGTTCCACAATCTTTCCTTTGCTATTTCTCTTACTTGCTTTTGACATGGATTTCAGTTTTGGAACATATGTAGTTCAGAGTTGTTTTTCCCTCTGAACTAGTAAGAAGAAAGTCATTTGCTTACTCAGTTGTTGGTTTTTCTGTTTTCCTAGTAGAGCAGGGTAAAACTTGCAATTAAATAGGAAAATTAATGGGGAGGAGATGGGGGAAGGCAAAAGTAACTTGCAAAATATGTTAGGAATGGAATGAAGGGGTAAGGAAGGGGTAAGTCATCTTTTGTTTTTTAAATCTTTGGAAGGCTGGCCTTACAGTATTGAAAGTTCTTTAGGCTTAGAGCCTAAAATCTGGGTTCCTGCTCAAGCTTCCCAAGTTCCTTTAGGAAGTTCCACTGTGCATTGTAGTTGTACTGTAATTCTGCTGTATCCAGAGGTAATTCTCTGTATCTCTGGCCCAAGCTGAGCAGGATGAAGGACATAGCAGATGGTATTGTGTGCCTGTTGAGAGCAGCACAGAGGATCCTGTTAGAGAATTCCACAGAAGCAGGAATTCCAGTAGAAAATGAAATGCTGGGTATCTGTTTGCAAGATCTGAGATGAATGGGCTGGTCTGTGTAACTTCCTTTGGCTGTGGAATTGGGCTCTTTAGAAGTGGATGTGGTTCTACTCTGTTCACAATGCACACTGCCTGAGGAGCAGGTGTGTTAAATAAACTGCACATGGCCAGGTGAGGCTTTGCCATTTCTACAGCAGTTTGCAAGGATTCATAGAGAACATGTAATAGAGAAAAGTATTCTGAAGGTACTTGTAGGGAAGTGGGACAGTAGTTTGGGTTTTTTCCCCATGGAAAATGATGGTGCTTTGTGGAAGTTTACTTGACAGTTTGGTATTTTGCAATACAACAGTATTGGTTTTGTAATGGTTCTTTTTAAAGTGGGGAGAAGTTTTTTTTGAAATGAGAAAGTCAGTTCTCAAACCTTAATTTCAGAACCTGAAGATGTCTCTTGTGAATATTAGCAGTGGAGCTTGTGCTCAAGCTTGAGCAGTTGGCTTTCCTGCTGGAGATGAGGCTTTTCCCTGTAAACAAGCTGTGAAACGAGGCTGGGCTGTGGTTTCAAACATGGATAAAAGAGCAGAAAGTCTCCACTGTGAATTGGTGGCCCAGAAGAGAAGAGCTCCAGTTGGCTGGTGTTCCTTGAAAGGTTTCTGCTAGTTTCTACTCTCAGTCTCTGGTGGCAGTTTGTGTGCACAGCCTTGGCCAGCAGACTGAGGGGCCTGGGGCAGACAGACAAACCCACTCTGGTCTGAAGCAACGTGGGTACCAGTGATCAGTGCTGAGCATTTCTAGGCATTAGAGATACTCCTAAACTGAAGGATTTAAATGGGTGAACACTTATGATATCACTGGAAACACTTTTGTTTGTTGTAAACAGCCAGTTTTGGTGAATCCTTTCTCTTTTCAGACTGGGATACTGCAACCCTAAGCAATGAGTCACTCCTAGACACTGTGTCCAGATTTGTCCTTGCAGCTCTTCTGAAGCATACGAGTTTACTTAGTCAAGCCTGTGGTGAGAGCAGGCAAGTAACTTAAAGCTGCTTGTACAAGTTGAGTTTGAATTTTTGAAAGGAAGTTTGGGTGATTTTTTTCCTGGCTTGGGTGTCCTTTCTTGCAGGTACCAGCCTGGCAAGGCCTTGGCAGAAGTGTACCGCTGTGTGTATAAGGTTCGGAGCCGCCTGCTTGCCTGCAAGAACATGGAGCTTATTCAGACCAGATCATCCTCAAGAGACAGATGGGTAAGGCTGGAGATCTCTTTTCAGTTCTTCACGCTTGCCTGGTATTAAGAAAATACGACATACTGTTAGTTTCATGTCTGTTGCTGGTGTTTTTGTTGCGTCTTGTTGAAAGCTTTCAGGAGTTCTCAAATGGAAACGGGCAGTGTATAACCAGGAGTCTGCTAGTCTGTAGTACAGATGATATTGACTCCATTGGAGCCAAGGATTGATTGGCAGCATTTGCCTGGAGCTCAGCCTTAAGCCTGGCTTTCCCTGTGACCATGGCTCCAGAGTGCTGGGCCATAGAGGCCTAGAGCTGAGGTGGAGGTGGCCTAGCTGCGTGGAACAGGCCACAGCTCAGTCTGGCTGCCATTCCTGAATCCAGCTGAGTTTTCTGGGCCTCTGATCTCTGTTCCTGCCTTACTCACCCCTTCTCCCTTCCTGGATTATCTTCCTGGTCCTGACATTACTGTGACCTGTCCTTGTCAGCCCTACATGCATGTGATAGCCCTGGGCCTGACCACCAGCATGCTGGCAGCCTCTGAACCATTTTATTAAGCCAGGTCAGAACTGGTGATGGAAATGTTCATTGAATTCCTCAGGCTTGGGGCCTCTTGGGGATTACAAGGTACTCCTTAAAGCAGGTTTCTCTGGTAGGGTTTTTAATTGTGGTTTACAATCTACAGTCTGTTTTTAACCAACAAAATTCTAATGTGACATCAGGATTCAGAGGGTTTCTGGCTATATTGTAAAGCACTCTTTAAAGCCATGTGTGTATGTTGCCTACTTTTAGTTAAGATTGGGGGTTGTGTGTCTTGGCCATTCCTTTCTCAGGTCTAACATATCTCAAGAGATTCCTCTGAGAGCACTGGGGAGGTGTTCAATAAGCTCTGTTATTCCCAGAAATCCTCAAAGTTACTGTGCAATACAGCAAATCTGATACATGGAGTGGATTTGTTGTTTCAGATTTAATACTTTTGGGGAAAAATATCTGGTTTGCATTTGCATAGTAAACACAGGCCTGGTGACAGAATGATGAGAGCAAATAAGCCAGAGGAATGGTGACCATGATCTGCTGCTACCAAGGCCACCTGGGGCTTTTTCAGATAAATTATGGTGGTGGGATGTTTTTCTCCCAAGTTTTGTAGGATTAATTATCTTCTAAAGTATTCCAAAACCTCTCATGCAACTGCATGTTTTAAAGCTTTGCTTTCTTCAGATTGTTTAAAGCTGCTTCCTGCCCTGAAAATTTCCTGTTTGGTAATATGTAGGTTGCTGGTCAACACTTACATCCTCAAATTGAAGGGAAGCATCAACTCAGCTATATCCACTCAATCAAAAAACCCTTTAAATTCAGATTCCAAGACCATTAATCTTCTTGTGCACCTCATATGCTAATCTTTTATCTTGGGGTGTGAATCTGGTCATTTCCTGGAAATAAAGGGGAGGGAAAGAACTAAAAATTCCCAAGTGCTAAGAATTAAAACAGCAACATATTTACTATCACTTTAGGTGACAAAATCTTATCCATCAAAGCAAGTTTTATCATATTCCTGTTCTTTTGAAGGGAATAATGTTTATAATTCAACAGAATGAAGTTTCTAAAGGCTTTGATGCTCAAGTGTCAAAGTTTGACTGTAGAGTCTAAGCATTGCAAGGAGATGTTTTTCTGTAAATAATCTGACTAATGGTTACTAGAGGAAAATTAAGTTTTCTGACTAACATATTTAGAGCCTCCAATGCAAACAGCTATTGTTGCTTATTTCACAGGATATCAAAATTATCTTTTTGATAGGAAAACATCCTTACCCAGTACCTGTGTCCTTTTAGATTCATCTTTCCTTTTGGGGAGAAGTTTTCACTTAATGTTTATTGATTTATTTTTTAATCAAGATGCTAGATAACCAAGAATCTGCTGATGTTGATACCCAAGAACATTCTTTTACTCGTACAATTGATGAAGAAGCAGAAATGGAGGAGCAGGCAGAACGTGACAGGGAGGAAGGACACCCAGAACAGGAAGATGAAGAAGAGGAAAGAGAACATGAAGTTATGACAGCTGGTAGTAAGTACTAGTTATGTGTGTCAATAATGCACTGTCCTTTGGAAGGATGGTGTCCTTTCCTCTCTGAGGTAAATGGAGACATTATTTAAAAGATCATTTGGCTACATAAACATTGTGAGAAGTTTATTGATTCAGGGAAGCCTTCACATACAAGGGAATGTGAATTCCAGGCAAGGGCACTGCCTGTGTGGGCAGTTCCCAGGGCATCTGACCTATAGCCACCCTTCTTCCATGCACTGTCTGCAACACCAATAGGTTTCATACTGCTTTCTCTGAAGTATTTATATACTTATATTATCTCTCTATTTATATACACAATTTTTGCTGTGTTTGTATGTGTTGTTATTTTATGTAGTGAACTTTGAAGGGTAATGTTATTCTGAAGTTTGGAAACAAAACTGCTGCTAACAGTGGGCTGACAGTTGGAATTTGCTTCTGTCTTTGAATATCTCTTGGATAGGGTTTGGTATTTGTAACACTATTTGCAATATTTTCTCATGGGGTTTCTAAAAATCTTGTTGTATTCCTCAGAAGATAACTTGGAAAAGGTAAACTTTGCAAACTGTTATTGTACTGCTTAGGGCTTGTAATGTGGCTCAGTGGGATAGTTAAGCCTTAATATTTCCAGTTTCAGTGAAGCAACACGCAGTCACACAGGGCTGGTTTCCCTGTTGTTAACTCAGCATTCCCAAGGACAGCAGTCCTGTTGGCCTGGGAAACTTTCTGTGCAATGTATGGAGCTTAAAAAGTGAAATTGGCTGACTTGAAATATTTTTCATACATGCATAGTTTTTTGGTTTTTTTTTCTTTTCCAAGTATTGTTCCTCTGGATACAATTAGAATGTTTATCTTTTTCCAGCCTCTGCTCTCATCACCCATTTATTTTGCTGATAGTTCCCCCCTAGGATTCCCATGTTTCTATTTGAGACCTTACAGAGCAGCATTATTTTATCCCTTTAGTTTTCTGTGGTGTGTCATTGCATGGATAATGTAGTGGGCTTTCCTGGAGGTGTGCTGTGGAGCTGAAGGCACATTCATGAGATCATTTATGGTTCCAGAAGGTGCTCCTGTGTTACCAGTTTAGTAGATGCAATATGGTTTTGCTGCTTGATATGCAGTTAACCTGGGCAAACGCTCAAAGGTCTCAAATTCCAGCTGCACAGGGGTTTTGGGCACAGTAAAGGAAATGTAGCCAGAAATACCCAGGCAGACAGCAGTGTTGTGTGCACAAATAAGTAGGAGATGATGACTGTTTGACTGGAGTTCCCAAGGGAAGCTGATCCTGGCATGCAGAGCTCAGTTTGTGTCCCTGGTGCCTTGCTGCTTCTAACTATTCATGCCAACAAAGAAAGTCTTTAGGTTTACCTCTGCCTTTCCCAAAGGGGACTGAATCTTTAAAATTAAAATGGTTCAGTCTAGAGACCTTTAGGTCTTTGGACAGGGATGAGGAGGTCTGTCATACAGCTTCTTTAGAAGAATCTGGCACCCAAGGCAGCAGCAGAATTAAGTGAAGTGGAGGCTGAGAATTCTGATAGGATCTTAATGAAGTACTGCCCAAAGCTAATACAAATCTGGGACTGTTTCAGGACTGAATTGGAGATAACACTGGAGTCTGGAACACAGATTTACAGAACCATTACTTTTATGTGTCTGCTAAAAGGCAAACATGAAATAATCTCTTTCTCTTTAATGCCGTGCAAACAGGAGTTGGGTTGCAGTAAGACACTGAAAGAGTGTTTGGTGTTCTGTCAAAGTGCATTGTCCTCTTCATTTTAAAATTAACATTGTGCAAATTCTTCTTTTAACCCGTTTGCATGACTGCTTTTATGGCATTGTATTATTAATGTCTTATTTTACTTTGGGACAAATATTAGTTGTTCTTTGTAGCGGGGCAGTTTTGGCCCAAGATGTAAATGACTCTTTTATTCTCTGTAGCTTTGTCTAGACGTTAAGACCTTCTTTTTGTGTTGCATGTTACAGAAATATTTCAATGTTTCCTATCAGCCCGTGAAGTAGCTCGCAGTCGGGATCGGGATAGGATGAGCGCTGGGCCAGGGGCTAGACTTGATGATCCCCCCCCTCAGTCCCAGCAGGAACGGAGGATCAGCACGGACCTGACAGAGGGGCAGGATGTGTACACTGCTGCCTGCAACTCTGTGATCCACAGATGTGCCCTGCTGATCCTGGGAGTGAGCCCTGTCATCGAGGAGCTGCAGAAGCGCAGGGAGGACGGGCAGGCCCAGCAGCCGCCCTCTGCCACCCCCGAGGGCATCGGGCTCATGACAAGGTGGGCTCTGCGGGACACTCGATCTTCTCTGCTCCCTTTGTCAGCCATTAAACAACCTCAGGTTTCCCCTGAGGATCCTTGGAATTGTTCTCCAAGGAAATTCTTGCTTAGGGCAGTGTCACGCCTCTGTTGAGAATAGTGATTGTTCTCTTTCTTTGTCCACATTAACTAAAGCTGAAGAGTTTTATTCTGTGGGGATCTGTTTTAAGTTTCAAAGCTGGGCTTAGTGGTGAATAGTTCAGGTGTACAGATAACAGGAGGTACTTGGAAAAATTATTTTTCCTGTAATTTGTTTGTGTTTGGATCTTTGTATTGCCATACTTGTGTTTCCTTGAATCTTACCAATGTAGTGTAAAAAAAAAAAAAAGTATATGTTTAAACCAGAAGTTTCAGAGCCTGTTATGATAAATTTGTTGTTCATGATTGATTTTTATCAATATTCCTAACATGGGCGTGGGTAAGACACTGTTATTAGGTGTAGGAGGAGAAACAGTAAAGCCAGGCAGCTCATTGAATGGGAGAAGTGTTTAATTTAAATAGTGTAAGTGCTACATAATCTATTTTAATTTTTGTAACTGGAGATATTCTTGGTAACAGTTTTATTCTAAACTTGACTCACTTAAACTTTTATTCTAGCAATCTTTATGTTTAAAGTAGAATATAATTGTGTAGGTGATGCTACTCATCTGAACCTCCTTATGCTTCTAGTGTATGGAAACTCTGGTGTTTTAAATTAAGATATTGATAGGGAGTATAGAGAAGGATTATCTATATTCAGTACCCTTTTATTGGTTTTGCCTCTTTTTGGAAATCTAGTTCCTAAAGCAGAGGTGGCTGCCTCTGTCATTGTCACAGTGCCTTTCATCTTCAGCATATCAACTTTAGGATGTGTTTTATGGGTGGGTTTTTAATAAGTCCAGTGCTTTTTCACCCACTTACTGTGTCTGTTCCTTGTGCTCTGGGCTCAGAGTGTTTCTGGTACTCTATGTAAAGTCACAGAGCTTGCCATCTGTTCTTTGGACCAGTAAGGCTGTTAAGGAGTGGCAAAGTTTACTAATACCCTTTATAAGTGTCATTGAAGCCATCAGACCACTTTTTCCCTCTTTAATGTGGTCTTGTGATGTTCTGTGATAGTCTGCTCCCAAACAGAACTGTGGTACCTGCTAAACTTGAGCATCAGCTCTGACTTCTGTCTAATATGGGTATTTTCTTTGTGTGTGTGTGTGTGCACATTATTGTGTGTGCACCTGGAGCAGGAGTGAAAGCCTCACAGCAGAGAGTCGCTCAATCCATGCCAGCTCCAACTACAGACTGATTAAGTCAAGGAGTGAATCTGATTTGTCTCAGCCAGAGTCAGATGAGGAAGGTTATTCCCTGGTAAGTAAACCAGCATTTCCATGTAGATGGAAAACACATCTTAAATGTTTGTTTAGCACTGTGTTTCAGCAGATCAATTCATCCTTGTTAAAAGAAAGTACTAGTGGTAAAAAACCCAACTGAAACTGTTGTAGCTCTGTTAACTTTCTCACTTTTATGGGCAAGGGATGAATTTAAATACTCAAATATTGTGCACCACATATGTTCACCTAAAGAAATGAGGCTTTTATTAATCTTTTAATCTAGAGTGGAAGACGAAATGTTGATTTGGATTTGGCAGCATCACACAGAAAGAGGGGTAAGTGTTACTGTCTACCTAGTGAATATTGACCACATCAGTGTTGCTGTTGCTGAAGTTCAAGTGTGTTTGCAGTCACACACAGTTGACAGTTACATAACATGTTAAACAGTATTTAAAAATAACATGTAAAATAATTGTTACCTCCTGTTGTGTTGTGGCTTGGTTGTAGTATTTCCTAGGTTATAACTCTGCTCTAGTTTCTAGAATTGTGATGTTCTTTTGAAGCAAGTGAGGATTTCTGTGAAGTTAAGTGAATTAGGAATATTCATCTTGTATTCGGAAAATCCCACTTTAATTTGCATCTTTGCAATACCAGCACACCTACAGAACTAAGCAACCACCGTTTTTATTGCTCCAATATAATTCAGATTTTTAACTTTTATACTGCTTTATGTTGCTGCTTCATACTGGGGGATCTCAGTGAGCTTCTTGGTGCAAGGGGAAGCAAAGGGTGTTTGTCTACACAGACAGCAAAAGTCCCACTTCAGCCTCAGTGATGCAGAATCTCTGTGAGAATCATGACTTGGGTTGCTGTAAAAGTCATGGGAGGATGTAAAGAGGAATTAGACTGAGTTATGATGTGCCTTAAAACCATTAGGTTACTGAAGGGTTTTAGTTTAAAAGGCTTCTTCATTAAGCAGAATACTCAGAGGTTGCTTGGTTTTCAGAGTCTTCTGGAGTTGCAAAACAGGCTATCAGTGGCAGCACCCATTAGATTTCAGTGTTTAAGTAATGTGCACAGGAGTTCCTTGTACCATCATCAATTGAAACAGTTGGACAGCTCAAGAAGCACTGTCAAGCTGTTTGTGCTGTGGCATCAGGATGTGCCATGGCATTCTCAGTGTTGGAAGAGCTGTCAGAAGGCCTCTCTAAGCCCTCTCATCTGCAGTGCAGTGTTTGAAAGCAGCATTTTTAGCTTTGCCATTAATCTGGCATAGAACTCTGTACTTGATTTCTTCTGTAAATCAGAGTAATTCAGGAAATTGTCTCAGATACAGCGTATCTTATGGATTATGGCCCTGAGCTGTTGGTTAGGCTGATCTTGCTTTGGTCAGGAGCCTCAGGATTTGGGGAATAATGCAAGAGTGGACTTGATCAAAACTTTTATTATAGCAGATCTCTCCAGAACCTAACAAAGCTCAAATAGCTCATGGCAAACTGCACACTGTGACAGTGTGGACTGACCCCTGTTCCCTGGTCACTGCTGTCCATGGTACTTCCAGGGTTTTTTGTCTGGTTTTGGCACTTGGGCTTGGTCAGCATCCAGTGATGGAAACTTGTCTGCTTGTGCTGGCTGATAGCTGTGACAGTTTTGGTTGATAGCCAGTGCCAGGCTCAGTGAATCCAGGTGCATTTGCATTCCTCACAGGTCTGTCAGGGTCAGGAAGGATCTCCCAACACCTGTGTGATGAGCACACAAGCTCTTCAGCTCTGTGCTCTGGAAGGCCTTTCATTTCTTCTGCCATATCTGCTTTTGTGAACCCTCTGGAACTGAAGCGTGGCCCAGGGTTTGGTGAGGGTGCAGCTTGCAGCCAGTTGGGATTGTCCACCCCTTGTCACCTCTCCAGCACACTGAGATGCCAGAGATAGTGCAGTGCCAGTCACAGATGTTGGAGTGGTGAAACCCCTGTGGTTTCATCTTTAATCTTGTGATGTGCTGTGACACATCACGTGACACAGACATGGGCTCTCTGTGCTCGCTCTTGGCTCAGCTTGAGGAACAGGAGAAGTCTGAGTTCTTACAGCACATTCACATCCTGCTCTGCTCCATCCCCAGTTGCTGGCAAAAGGCATTAAAGACTTCTCTCTGCATTTGAATTTGCTGCATTTGTTAAGAACTGAAGTGATGGAGAAGCCCAGTTTCCTGTTCATGGCAAGTAAACCACTGTAGAAGAGGTGACTCACAGAAGACTAAAGCATTGTGTCAGGGTGTTCTCCAGGTGGATTTTTAGGTGCCACCAAAGTCAGATCCCCTTGAAGCAACCAGTAGGTATTTCTGTGAGAAACAGGCAGCATATTTTTATTTTCAGGAGGATTCTTTTGACATGTTCTTTCCATATTTATGGTTGTACATTGAACTCCCACGTATGGTCTGCTTTTGAGTGGAGGATGTGGAAGGTTTGATGTCCCTCTAAATGACAAGGAGAGGAAGGAAACTTGTCATATAGATGTCTGTTTTGAGTGCAGAGCATAGTCATGCATTACAACAGGGGTGCATGTGGGAAACTTCTCAAACTGCAATGAACTTAGAGCCTGGTGTTTTCTTGTCTCTATTCCTACAGAAGAGCAGCAGTAACCATTGTTGCTTTAAGGGACTTGTAGCTGAACTTTTCACATTTTTGTTGGATTGAATGTGGTGTTGCCAGTGTTTGGTGGGAAAGGACAAGTGGAATCTTACAGAGAAAAAAGAAAAAAAGGAACCGCTTCTCATTGCTCTCTGTTGAAGTTAATAAACTTTGAAAAATGTGATCCTTTTACATGTAGTTTTAAAAATAATTCCTTACTGAAGTTTGCAGCAGCCCTTGAAAATATTTGTTCTCTTCAGTGTGCCTCCATAAGCTGTGTGAAGGAAGCTGACAGGCAGAGCTCACTGGAAAGCAGCTTTTTTTCCCTTCTGTCACCACTGCTTTTTTCCTGTAGGCTGTGCTATTTTGAAGATTTAAAAGGGAATTTTGGCTAAAAAAATTTCCATCCTACGTGGGTGTGAGGTTCCTCGCCCCTCTTCTCAACAAGTTTACTGGAATGTAACCACCCTAAATGTGACACAAGTGTGGCCATACATGAAGTTTCCAGCTGTGGTTTCACAGGGCTAATTTGTCCTCAGCTGTGCTCCATGCAGAGTATTTGAGCCTTGCAAATTTGTCAGAATTGCAGGGTTTTGGTGAGTGGTTTGTTTGTTCCAGGCAAGAGTGTGGGTTGCCTTATTTTAGAACTTCTGTGTATTGAATGCAGCAGCTCATTGTTCACAGATCAGGTCACATTTCCTTGCTCATTGACCTCACTGGTGGTTATGGCCTGACTTTTATGGTGTGAAAGCTGTTCCTGTTCATAAATTGCAATATGAAAAACTAGCAGTAGAAAGACTTCTAATTCTGTGAGTTCCTGTGGTCTTGCAGATGAGTATGGAAGGAAAAGCGTTCTCTTTTTATTCAATTAACATCTCAGCCACTCAGGCCAGTCTTTAAATAAATTGCCTTCTTCATTCATTCTGTGTATTCAGAAATAGGACTGGGGTATTTCTACTTCAGCCTGAGGATTCTTTGAGTTTCTTCTTCCTTACTATTTATTTTTTTCTGAATTAGTAAACTTTTCCTCCCATTATCTACAGGAAAAGTCTTTTTTTCAGTAATTTTGCAGTAAGGACTGATGAGCACATTGTTGTTTTCCCCTCGTGTCTACACCCTTTTTTTGTTGCTGTTGTTGCTTAGATGAATCTGTTTGAGTGTTGCAGATCCAGATGTGGTCCCTGTTCTGTGCAATACCTGTGGGGTGCTGTAGGTAATTACTGTAGGTCATTAACAGTAACAGATGCACAGTCAGCAATGAAATCCTAGTTACAGACAGGTCAGTGGAGCCCTCCAGGCCTGGGTTTTGGCCTCATACATCTCAACTCTGTGAATTCCAGTGTGCTTGTGTGTGCTGTTGTGTTCCTGACAGTGTCAGCAAACAAAACCCAGCAACTTAAAGGAAATACAAATGCACTTGAACTGATGTGGGGTAGCTGTGACAGTGGGTCTGAGCTGGGCAGTGGGCAGGGACCTACACACATCTGGGTGGGTGCTTACAGCTGCTTGAAGGGGGTTACTTCTGTCTCCTTGGAAAGAAGGGGGAGGATTTAGAAGGTCTGTTATCTGGGCAACACTATTCAAAACTAGAGTAAATATTGGTTTCCACATACTTTGCTGCTTGGTTTATTGTATTGATTGAGACTGATCATTTAAGAATAATATGAGGAAGAGGTTTTCTGAGTATGTTACCTGCTGTTTCAAATGTCTGCTTTTGTCTTCTGATTCTTGTGTGGTGTAGTGTATTTACTCCTTTTTGGCCAGTTGAGCCCCAGAAAAAAGAAGAGCTTCAAGCAAGTAACTGATGGCATGTTTCTTTTTTGTCTCTATAGCTTCCCTACATGTTTTTTGTTTTATGAAGTGTGCATTGCAGCTGTGCCACATTCATGTAGAAAACTCATTATTACAAGCTGGCTTATAAGGACAAGTAAACTTTATTTTTTGTTTTTCACTGTAAGCTTAAAGTTTCTTCCTCTGCACAGCTCTGTTCATGTGATTGTAGAGGCTTGTGCAAGTGCTGCACTGCAATCAATTCTGTGTGATGGGTATTGCACAGAATCAAGCTAAGCTCCAAAATACACTCATACATTTGATTCTTCTACTGATACTTAACATCTTCAACAGGAAAAAACTTGGGTTTAGGTCTGTGTGCTCTGATACCTGAATGTTTTTACTTCTGAAGAATGCTGCTTTGAGTCTGGACATCTTTTTGTTTAAACTCTGTACTTTCAATTATAGCTTGTATTGTTTTACGTTTAGTCTGTGTCTCATAATTGTTGGACTTTCTTCAGGTCTGAAACAATTTTAAATTGGTCTCACACGAAACATTCTTGCGTTTCATATTAAAATGATTAGCTAAGACCTCATGTTTATTCAAATATGAGATAATTTTGGGTTTTATTAATACATGGTGGGGGTTCCTTCTTGTAAGATTTGTTGACTATCAAAACTAAATTTTCTTCTGATTTTCTCCTAGAAAGGTCTCCTGATTTAGTACATTAGACTTGCTGTTTGCTTCTTTACAAATGCTTTGACTCTGTGCTGCCCTTCCCAGAAGGGCAGGCAGAGGGGAGGAACCCGAGGCACTTTGGGGTGCTTTGATCCCTCCTGCTCTTCAGGGGCTGTAGGGCCTGAGGGGGCTCTTGGTGCTCTGTAGGCAACATTTGGTGGACTTGGTGGTGGTTTGGCTGTGGCTGAGACCTCATTTCTCCTCTCCCTTGGGCTCTGGCCACCATGGGTATGCCAGGAAAGTGCTTCCTACCTGAAACTAAGTGTTTTAGCCCCAACTTATTCCACTCTGTCATTTATCTTATGTTTCTCACCTGATACTTCCTCATGTAACATAGGTTTTAAAGGAGAGATTTAAAGCAACTATTCTAGGAACTAATGTTAAAATTAGGGTAAGGTGGTACCTGTTGTTTTAAATACTGCTGCCAGGTATAAATGGTAAAATTGAGTAACAGAATTTCTATAAATTTTTTCATAGTAAACATGACCAAATAGGCTGTTCTCTGTAAGCCAGGCAATACTGCTGTGTTGGATAAAGCAGCAGGGAGAAGGAAATTACATTGCACTTTGAAAAGTAGTGTTTGCCTAATCTTTGCATTATGCAAACTAAATTTGGGGCTGTATATTTTTGTTAAATACACTGCATGACCCAAGTACTGTGATGGTTCTTTCTGAAACCATTGCAATCTGTTTAGCAGCAAGTGAAGGGATACCTTGCAAAAGCACATGAACACTGTTTACAGAAAAGAAATGGAATGTGAACAGGTTTTCCTAATTCATAGCCCTGACAATTGCCTTTCTGGCAACAAGTGGAGATTAGCTACCTAATTTACAAAAGAGAAGCAAAACTCTGCAGCATTTCAAATTTGTAGGTTGTATAAATGTGCAAATTGCCACCTGCAGGTGCAGACTTGTTGGCAGAATAATAGCATTTTGCCTTTACTTCGGGAAAGAAATGATGTGGAATGGCTTCTGGGAGAGTTCCCCGAAATTCCAAGGCTCTGTGTCTGTCTGTGTGTCCTTGCTGCTCTGAGCAGCTGCTGCAGGTAGGCAGCGTGGGAAGGAAGGAGGTCCTCAAAGTAGGACCCAGCTGTCAGCACTGGAACTCAGCCCTGCTGATGAAAGAAAGCCTTGAGCAGATGAACTGCTGTGAATTTGTGGGACTGTTTGCTGAAAATGGCTATTTTTAGTAATGTTTGAGGCCCATACGCTGCAGAAAGACTTTTGAGAAGAGATTTGTACAAATACTGTGAGTGGGTTGTGGTTCTCCAGATTATATTTGTAACTCATTGTGCACCAGATAGAGTAATATTTTAAAATTATTTGTAGATTATTTAAGAAATAAATAATAAATAATCCTAACTAAAATTTCAAAGTGAGTTTAAACGTAGATCAGGTTTCCACAAAGGTCTCCAGACACTACCTATCTGCACAGATGGAAAGCTCTTCTGAGCAGGGCCTGCCCTCCTGTGACACCTTGTAGGTCCAAGTTGGCCAAGAGCATTTACAAAAATAACAAAACACTGCCTGATGTGTATGGGTTAGCTGCTGATGAACTGGTGACTTGAGTGACAGGGCCCTCATTTGTGCCAGGGATGGAGTTCCAGCAAAACTGTTTTGGAAATGAGGTGAAAACCATGGTGAGAAACAAGTCCCAGTGCTGCAGGCTGATGGCTGATGCTCCTTTCAAGAAGACCACGTATTAGTGATGGCAAAGCTTCAGTGTAATGACATGCTGATGTCAAAGGAAATACTTGAATATAGACCTGTGACAGATGACAGAGATGCAGATCTAACACTTGCTGTAGTTAGTATTTAGTGTACATGTATCTCTCTCGAGTCAAAGTGAAGGTTCTCTGTTAGCCTAAAATAGAAACTTCCTGTTCCATCTGCAGTCATGAATGCTGTAAATATTTCCTCCAAAATAGCATTGTGCTTTCTCAAAACTATGAAATATAGTGACTTGATTAAAACCAAAACTACTCTCGCCCTATGGTTAGACCTTAAAATAAATATCCAAACGCATTATTTCTGTGGTAGCAACTCTTTTCTTTCCTCTTTTGTCATTTAGCTGCAAAGCATTTTTATTCCGTGTTCTAGCTTTAAGCTGAGCAGTTTGAGTGGCTTCTGCCTTTTTGTTTTCTCACTTGGCACCATGCTGCAATACTGCTTAACATTTGAAAGAGATACAGCCTTTCCTTTAGTGGAATTGCTGTAAGTTGAAATCAAGTGTTTTGCTCTGAGTTGCTTAATGCATGGTGTAATTAACATGAACCCTCATTCTCCACCTGTATGAACAGCAGCAGTTGAGTCTTTACCTACTGCCCAAACGTGTTCCTTGGTGAGTGGGATCTGAGAGCCTTCCCTGTGTGTCTTTAGGAGCTCTGCACAGTCAGGTGGAATCTCTGAGTGACTCCTGGGTCCGCCTGAAGCACAGCAGGGACTGGCTCTGCACGTCCTCCTGCTCCTTCGTCGAGTCCGATTTCGATCTCTCCAGATCCCTGGGCGTTCATACTTTGATTGAAAACGTTGTCAGCTTTGTAAGTGGAGATGTGGGCAACTCCCCAGGATTTAAGGAGCCAGAGGAGAGTATGTCCACCAGCCCCCAGGCATCCATCATTGCCATGGAGCAGCAGCAGCTCAGGGCTGAGGTAAATCTCACTTTAACTGCTCTTCTTACTCTTTACACATTATGCTCATTTTAGTTTTGTTTTTTTCTTGAAACATTGTCCAAATTCCAACTATTAAATACTTTTTTCTTTCTATTCTGTTAAATATCTTAACTGAAGCCAGGAACTTTATGTGAATAAACTCTAAACCAAAACTGAAAGTAAAATTGTGCCAGGGAAGGAACAGCTCCCCTATCCATCCTTGCTTACAGTTGAAAATAATCCAGTTTCAATTTCTGAGGATTCTAAGCTGCTGAATTAATACTGTCTTTTGCCTGCCTTTATTTTTAGCTTCGTC
>JAWWTY010000016.1:19233509-19244095 GCA_035222235.1 Margarornis squamiger | reverse complement strand
ATCCAGTTTCAATTTCTGAGGATTCTAAGCTGCTGAATTAATACTGTCTTTTGCCTGCCTTTATTTTTAGCTTCGTCTGGAAGCACTTCATCAGATTTTAGTGCTTCTGTCAGGGATGGAGGAAAAAGGCAGTGTGCCATTGATGGGAAGTCGTCAAGTACCAGGGTTTCAGTCGTCTTCATTGCTCACTTCTGTCAGACTGCAGTTCCTTGCTGGCTGCTTTGGTTTGGGCACTGTAGGACATGCAGGTGCCAAAGGAGAGAGTGTAAGGCTCCATCACTACCAGGTAGGTACTTCAGCACTTTCTGCTGTGTCAGTGACTGAGTGATGAAAATCTGTCAGTCTTATAATACTCATTTGTTTGGCCCAGGATGGGATCAGAGCAGCCAAGAGGAGTATTCAAATTGAAATCCAAGTGGCTGTGCACAAAATTTACCAGCAGTTGTCTGCTACTTTAGAAAGAGCTCTGCAAGCTAATAAGCATCACATAGGTAAGTGAAAACCAGATTTGTAAACCATGTCCTCTGGTACACAGCACAACAGCTTGTACATTTGGTATTGGTGACCAGAATTCACTGAGTTATCTGACTTCTTTTCCTAAGAGAAAACTTTTAAACCTTTTTCTGTCTTAATTTTCTTCAAGTGTTAGGCCTTCTTACTTCAAGTCTAAGTCTTGTCAGCCTTTCTGTCCCACATACCACAATCTTCCACAGTCACCCATGACTTTGGGGCTTCAAAGTGATTTTTAGGTTTTTCAGGGATAAGCAATTTTCTGAAGAGGTGAGAAGTCTCCAATCTCTTCCTTTGTTCAAGTGAGCTTTCTTTAAACCCAAACTGAGGAAGAGCACCTTAGCTCCTTGGAAAGCCTTTTGTCCTGTCCTCTCTCCAGATATTGCCACCTGCTTCTGTGCTTAAGGGATGGCTGGAACTCTGCACCTCTTTGTGCCTTTGTACAGGCACTGACCAAGAGCTTCAGTAGAGAAGAGAGCTCTGAAATTTGAATTTGTTGGTAGAACCCAATGGGCATTCCTACCTGAATTGTTTTGTTGTTTCACTTACCATTAAAATGGAACTGAAAGAAATTTCTTGAGAATCCACATGAAATAGAGGTAGCAAATGAAGTATTTCACCCCGTTATCCTTACCCTAGGGAGAAGACTCTGGTTTGAGATTTAGCCTCAAAACATTTACATCACAAACTAGATCTGTTATTCCTCCTTGGACAGCCTTGACACAGAGTTACATTGAATTAAAGGGGACTGCAATGGTACATCAGGACTACCTCACAACACCTGACAAAGACTCACTCTTCCCTTGATAATCCATTAAATTGTATTTAAAAAGTCTGCAGTTCTGCTGTGTTAGCATCCTTACTCTGAGGAGCTCCTTAATGAACCCCCCTGTTTTGCTCGCAGAAGCCCAGCAGCGTCTCCTGCTGGTGACAGTGTTTGCTCTCAGCGTGCACTACCAGCCCGTGGACGTGTCCCTGGCCATCTCCACGGGGCTGCTGAACGTGCTGTCCCAGCTGTGTGGCACAGACACCATGCTGGGCCAGCCCCTGCAGCTGCTGCCCAAGAGTGGAGTGTCCCAGCTCAGCACTGCTTTGAAAGTAGCCAGCACGAGACTCCTCCAGATCCTCGCCATCACCACGGGGTGAGTGCCAAATGCTCCCTTGGGTTTTGGACAACTTGATTGGTAAGATTTCCAGCACCCTTTAAAAATAACCTTTCTTCTGTGTGAGCTTTCTTCAGGACAGGAGGTGTTGCTCAGAAGTATACAAGTGAAGGGCAGAACAAAAGGAGTGGTCACAGCATGCATAGGAAATATGCACATAAGGCTGTATAAAGATATTTAAATTGTGACAGGACCAGAACAGTTACAGCTTTGTGGTCTGTGGGCACTGTTTGCTAATAGTCCCCATTTTGCTGGTTCAGCTTTGGATGTAGGTCCATTCAGTTGATGTGATAAGACTTTCTCTTGGTGTGTAGAAGTCATTTGTGTAAAAACAATACCTGTACTATGGTAGGAGTTCTGGAGAGCAGTACAATGTGCTTCTTTTCAGAATATGAAATCATTTGCTGAAGAATAGTGGCCTCTGCTAGACCATGGCACAGAATGCAAAATTCTATCAATACTTAAACACTTAGTTTAACTCAGTACACAACAGTGGAGAAAGTATTTTCTGTTTGGAGCAAGACTATTATTTGATATTTAGGACATGCATCTCCATTTCAGTGTTTGTGCAGCACATTGCACCTACCTGCCAAATCTGTTATGGCAAAAGCTCCAGTAAGCTTACACCAAAACAGCACCCCAAACCATGGACACAACACCCCAAACCATGGGCACAGCATCCCAAACCATGGAAACAACACCCCAAACCATGGAAACAACACATTATCTTTGGAAGTTGCAATGGAATTATGACTAAGAAACAAAGTTGTTCTGTTTCCCCTAGGAAGTATTGAAGATGTATCCTTTGACTCCAGAGTTTTAGTTTCATTAGACATCAGCTTAAATGTGTTTTGAAAGGGTTTAAAAAAAATAATAATCCAAGCCTGTGGTGGAGGATGGGGAAAGGTAACCTGCTGCAGTTACTGTTCCTTGGATCAGCTCTCAAATACTCTGCTTTTTTTGCGTGTCTGTGTAGGACCTACGCTGATAAACTGAGCCCAAAGGTGGTCCAGTCTCTGCTGGATTTATTATGCAGCCAGCTGAAGAACCTGTTATCACAAGCTGGTGTGATGCTTATGGCTTCCTTCGGAGAAGGGGAAGGGGAGGAGGATGAAGTGGAATCAAAGAAGGCAGATTCGAATGGGGATAATGAGAAAAGAGACTTCAGAGGTAATTGTTTTGCATAATATGTTACAATTTTAAAATACCAGAAAACATAATAGAAGAAACCACTGAATGCTGAGCTCCTCATCAGCTCTGCTGTGTTATGGTTTTTGTTGGGGCATTTTTAACTCTGTAAATTTAGATTCAAGTCATCAAATAATTTTGTGCTCAGTTCAGATTTATATAGAATTGATGCATAAAGCATTGTCAGCATAGAGGCAGGCTGAGAATAAGAATTATTCCATCTGGTTTGGAATTAGGAAGAGAGGACAGTTTTCTTTGCAAAATGAGTTGTTGGTTGTAGCATTTTTCATAAATGTACTCCTAGGAATTTAATTTAATCTGAATTTTAAACTACAAATAAATATAACTTCATTCAGGAAATTGCTGTATTTGCTTTGTATTAAGCAGTTTTGCAGTTTGAGTGAATGGCAAGAGAGTAACACTATCATATGAAAATACCTGCAGCAGAAGATTTTTTGACATACCAATGTCTTCACATTGTTTGCAGTCCCTTAATGACCACTTTGAATTTCTGTGCCAATTATGTGTTGGAAGAATTTTTAATTTTTAATCGTAGCTTGGCTTTAGGTGTACGTATGTTTTTGTTTGTACTTATAACTGTCTGCACTTATAAATAATGCAATAGCTGGTGAATTAACCAGGTAATTAATCAGAAAATAGAATATGAGTTCTTTCCACAGATATTTTCTTGTTACAACTTTCTTGGAATATGGATCAGGGTGTGCAGAAGTTCAGTGTTTGCATCAAAGCCACTTTGCCTGAGCACCCTGCTCGGTGGGGAGGCAGAGGAGTCAGGAGTAATGCTGAGCTTGATTAGAAAGGATGACTGTGTGGGAAATGTTTTAATTTTGTCCTATTCTATTTTTCCATTGGCAATAAATTAAATGATTCTTCCCCAAGTTGAGTCTGGTTTGCCCATCAGGGTCAAGAAAAAGTGGTCTCCCTCCGTTACCCATGAACTTGCATTTTCTCTCCCTGCCTTGCTGAGGAGCAGAAGTGAGAGCACAGCTTGGGGGGCACCTGTCAGCCAGCCAGGGTTAACAGCCAACCACCAGGGCATAACTGGTCATGGTGTTTCTACCTCCAGAACAGCACCAAGGACTGCCAGTCAGGTTGTATTGCTAAGGCTGTAATGTAACCCTTTAATTTCCCTTCCTAGCTGCCCTGCGGAAGCAACATGCAGCAGAATTGCACCTGGGGGACTTCCTTGTCTTCCTGCGCAGAGTTGTGTCTTCAAAAGCCATCCAGTCCAAAATGGCATCTCCAAAGTGGACAGAAGTACTCCTTAACATTGCTTCTCAGAAGTGTTGCTCAGGTATGACCTTGGCAGGATGTGCTCAAAGCTTGCTTGCATTTCTGGGGTGCAGTTCCCGAGATGAAGCTCTGTTAGAACATGTGCCACGCAGTGAACAGTCATGACTAGCTGGAGTAGTTGGGTGCAGGAGCCACACTTTGGGGCACTGGTGGTGTGTAGCATGGGGCAGGCCTGTTGCACAAGGCACTTTCAGATGATTGACATGTTGTTCCATGTGTAGGAGTTCCCTTGGTTGGCAATCTGAGGACCAGACTGCTTGCCCTTCATGTACTGGAAGCTGTATTACCTGCTTGTGAATCTGGCGTTGAAGATGATCAGATGGCTCAGGTCTTTCTATTTTGTTATAAACTTTTACACCTGTTTCTTCTAAAAGTCTCATTAAACTTATAAACGTTTCTTAAGTCTGTTCAAAATCCAAATCAAGTGAGGCTCAGCGTAGATTTTTGTTAATCTAAGAGCACAAAATATTTTGATGTTCATGCCTACAAAGTAAAGCAAAACAATGTAGTGTTACTTGTCCTCATGGTGGAGTTGACATGCTGTGAATTTGTTCCAACCCCCAGGTGGTTGAGCGCTTGTTCTCCCTTCTGTCTGACTGCATGTGGGAGACTCCAATCGCTCAGGCCAAACATGCAATCCAGATAAAGGAGAAGGAGCAGGAGATGAAGCTCCAGGTAACTCTGCTGGTACTTTGTGCTGTGACTGGGTGCACCTGAACTACATTGACCGTGGGTGTTTTGTCCTGTCTCTGGTAGAAGCAAGGAGAGTCTGAAGATGAGGATGAGAATCTTCCCATCCAGGAGGTGTCCTTTGATCCTGAGAAAGCTCAGTGCTGCATAGTGGAGAATGGGCAGATTCTGACTCATGGGAGTGGAGGCAAAGGATATGGTTTGGCATCCACTGGAGTTACTTCTGGGTGTTACCAGTGGAAGGTGGGTTGCATAAAAGTCCTTCTCTTAACTTTTCTCACTTGGTTTTGGAAATGGGCTATGATTTATTAAGAGCAGCTGCCTATATTTTTTCCCCTTATGGCAACATTCTTGAGTAAATGATGGTGTTATCTTTGTGGTTGGACTCAGTGATCTTAAGGATCTTCTTCAGTCTAAATGATTCTATGATTTCTATGATTTTTCAGTCAGAAGGGAAGAGTTTGTGGCTGCTTTTGAGTGCTGCTGTTTGGGTATTTCAGTGCACACACTGGAGAGTGTCAGTGTGTTGTGTATTTGTAGAGGTGATGGTACCTGTCACTGAGATCCATATCAGCACAAGTGTGCCTGGTTTTGCAAAAGTTACCTACTGAAATATGCATATTGTGAATTTCTTCTGTAGAAAAACACTTCACAAAGCATGTTGTTTTCTTTCAAAAAGGCACATCAGCCTGACTGGCAAGGACAGTGTTCTAATACATCATCTGGGCTGATTTTTTTGTTTTGTTTTGTTTTTTTAGGACTATTGTTAGATACACGGTTGTGGTCCTTGCTAGTACCACCTTTAAGAACAGCACTTTTACTTCTTTTTTTACTTGAATCTCTGTAAATCGCTCACTTTGAACATGAGGCAAAAAGCTTATTTCTTTCTGTAATATTATTTTTAGCACTTGTAGCCCAAATACTGAGTGTGTATGTTTTGAGTTCAGAAAATGTCCTACAACTTCTATGTGTATTTATGTACAGTTTTCTTCATTACTATTCCATTAAGCTTAAGTGACATGTCAGTGATTGACCTTAGACACCCAGATGGCATTTTAGAGGTAGAGCATGATTTTACCTTATAAACTTACTATTTTTTATTACTAAAGGCTTCTGAGAAAAACAGAAGTATACATACTGATGTGTAAGGACAATTTTCCTTGCTTTAACATGTTAAGGTGTATATTCTTTCAATTTTTGCCTGTTTGTTCTGCCTGCCAGTTCTACATTGTGAAGGAGAACCGGGGCAATGAGGGCACGTGTGTCGGTGTTTCCCGCTGGCCGGTGCATGACTTTAACCATCGCACCACCTCGGACATGTGGCTCTACAGAGCCTACAGTGGCAACCTCTACCACAATGGGGAGCAGACCCTGACCCTCTCCAGCTTCACCCAGGGAGATTTCATCACATGTGTGCTGGATATGGAAGCCAGAACCATTTCCTTCGGTAAAAATGGAGAGGTATTTAACACCAGTTGTTTTCGTGGCTTTGTTTGCAATGGTAATATGACATGGGTGGGTGTGATAGGTAAAACACGTGACAGTTTCAGTACTTAAAACCTTTATAATACAAATGTAACTTTCTCATGTTTTGTATTTTTGCTTTGTAAGGTGTTCTAAGTTTGAGGGGTTTTTGTTCTGGTTGTCTCCCCTAGGAGCCCAAACTAGCTTTTGAAGATGTGGATGCAGCTGAGTTGTACCCCTGTGTTATGTTCTACAGCAGTAATCCAGGAGAGAAGGTAACTTCAGTGTTCATCTGTGGGGGTGTACTGGTTTTGGCTGAGCTAAATCAATATTCATCGTAGCAGCCTGTGTGGTGCCATTTTGGATTCCTGACAAGAACAGTGTTGATAATACATGGTGCTTTAACTATTGTAATCTATTGTAAATTTAAAGTGTATTTTATTATTTAGAATTGATTTACAGACTTAATGTTCTGCTCAAAAGCTTCCACTCCCCAGAAACCAGGGAGAATTTGCTGTTAGGATTTCTAGCTAGTCTTCTGTGAGAAACCATGAACTGTTGTATATTCAGCATCCTTGAGTTTGAAGGGGTGGAGGTTTTGGTCAGTGCTAAGGTGGATTTCCTGGGGGTTCCAAGCATAAAAATACAACGCTAGTAATTCTTTCTGTTCAGCAGGAGCCTCCTGTGTTTATAAAAAAGAGTTTATCTTTGACACTGCCCTCTCTGACCACGTAGGTGAAAATCTGTGACATGCAGATGCGTGGCACCCCCAGAGATCTGCTGCCTGGCGACCCCATCTGCAGTCCTGTGGCTGCAGTGCTGGCAGAGGCCACCATCCAGCTCATCCGTATCCTTCACCGCACGGACCGCTGGACGCACTGCATCAACAAAAAAATGATGGAGAGGCTCAACAAAATCAAGACATGCCTTAAAGAAGCGGGCCAAAAGCTCAAGAAGAGCCGCTCCGTGCAGAGCCGGGAAGAGAACGAGGTGAGGGAGGAGAAGGAGAGCAAGGAGGAGGAGAAGGGCAAGCACGGGCGGCACGGGCTGGCGGAGCTGGCGGAGCCGCAGCTGAAGGTGCTGTGCGCCGAGGTGTGGCCCGTGCTGGCTGTCATCGGCGGCGTGGATGCCGGCCTCAGGGTCGGAGGGCGCTGCGTGCACAAGCAGACCGGCCGGCACGCCACCCTGCTGGGCGTGGTGAAGGAAGGCAGCACCTCTGCCAAGGTGCAGTGGGACGAAGCAGAGATTACCATCAGGTACGTGCCTTTCCCCTGCTCTCGCAGGCTGCTGCTCCTGGTGGTGGGTCGTGCTTGGGGATGTTCACGAGTAATGTGCATGTTGGTCACTTGTGTCTCGTTTAGGCTTCAGTGGTGTTGGAATTAATGCTCACTCAGAGTGGTGTTTGTTCAGTGTCTGACCTGCCTTAGAGCTCAGGGAGTGCCCCTGTATCAGGTGCTGATGGTGAGGACCAGGCAGGAGGCTGGAAGGAGATGATGCTCCTTTGTCCACCTGTCTTGCCCTCAAAGGGAAGGCACCTGTAAGGAAGCTCTGAAATGAAACCAGTGGCTTCCCTGGGCTCTCTGGTGCTCTCACAGGACTTGCCTGTGTTTTTGTGTGGAAAAGATTTGATTCACTTCATTTCTTAAACTCCATCTACCTGTAGCTGAACCATGGTCCTCTGGAGAAATTGAGCACCGGTTACAATAACATTCTTAAACAGCCGAGGTCAATTTGCCTCCTAGAGCTGTTGTAGCGTTATGTCTGTTTTGTCTTTGCAAAGGCTGTTGTCACTTTAACTAAATATACTGAAGGGCAATTGATTAGTTCTAGATGTAGATTCTTTCAAGGAGGCCTGTAGGACAGTATAGCCTCAAAGTTAGTGTGCCCTTAAAATAGCCCAAGGCATTATTTGAGTGAAGTGGTGCAGCACTTGAACAAAGGCAAGCTCTTGGTAAAGCACTCAATTCAGTTCAGACTGTGCCTTCTTAATTAAAAACAGGCTAGGGCTTGCTTTATTTTTTAGGTAGAAGTTTATGTTGTAAGATGGGAAAATATTTTGGGTTAATAAAAGGAAGATTTCAAAATCATCTGCTGAGTGTATGGAAATACAGGCTGGTGAATTTTTGTCCTGCATCACGTGAAAGTTAGTCAAGTGTAACAGTCCTAAACATTACCAGAAAATATCACTGAATGTACATGGACAGACAGACCTGTATGTCTGTTGGGTTTTCTGAGCTTTGTTTTTAAACCCACTGTCCTCACCAGGTAATCTGTCCTGACACACCAGAGACAGAATTAGTGTGGTGATGGATAGTTGAACAGGAACACGAAGTCAATCAAAGCTTTTCCTTAACGTGAAGAAAGTTCTCTTTATAAGCTTTTTTTATCTATTCACAGACTCAGCTCAGGTATGATGATAAAATTCAGCTTAGAGTAGTTTTTCTCAGTAGATGTCTGTTATATACTTCTAAATAATGTAGCCAAAGCCTGTGCCAGCACAGAACTGAGAGCTTCTGTGGGGCTCCTGGGTTTCAGTGCTTGTTGTTGAAAACCTGTGTATGCTTTGTTGCCTTTGCTTTGAAACCACATCTCCCTGTTTTCTGGTCATAACCTCATTTTCCCCTGTTCACATTTGATTTTTAGAATTGGTTTGTTTATTTTATCAAATATATTTTACATCTTACTTTGCCTACATTATTTCCTGTACTTTCCTCCTGTCTCTCCCTCACTTGCTTTTTCCTGTGTCATTCTGATCTTTATTAAAGCTTCCCAACTTTTTGGTCGCCTAGTGATACTCCCTTGTATAATCTGGAGCCCTGTGAGCCACTGCCTTTTGATGTTGCAAGATTTCGTGGGCTGACAGCTACTGTGTTGCTGGACCTTACCTATCTGACTGGCATTCATGAAGACATGGGCAAGCAAAGCACCAAGAGACACGAGAAAAAGCACAGACACGAATCTGAAGATAAAGGGGAAATGGACCAGAAGGCGGAGGGTGATGCTGCATCAGACCCGCGCTTAGGGCCGAGTGCTGATGATAACAAAGGACACGGTGCCACAAGCTCTAAGTCAGAAAATGAAATTGTTTCCTTTTCTTTAGAACCATCAACACTAGGTATGGAATCCCAGCACCAGCCTGGTGAGGGAAGGAAAAAGAATCATGAACATACTCCAAGAAGTCACGATATAGTGCAGTCAGAAATCAGAGCTGTCCAGCTGTCCTATCTTTATCTGGGGGCTATGAAGTCGCTCAGTGTTCTCCTCAGCTGCAGCAAGTACGCTGAGCTGCTGCTGATACCAAAAGTCCTGGCAGAAAATGGTCACAACTCTGACTGTGCCAGTTCCCCAGTGGTTCATGAAGATGTTGAGATGAGGGCTGCCCTGCAGTTCCTCATGAGGCACATGGTCAAGCGGGCAGTGATGCGTTCGCCCATCAAGAGAGCCCTGGGACTGGCGGACCTGGAGCGGGCACAAGCCATGATCTACAAGTTAGTGGTTCATGGGCTGCTGGAGGACCAGTTTGGTGGCAGACTTAAACAAGGTACCTTTTCCAAATCTGAAAGTACAGGGCTACAGTAATTTTTAATTTAGATTATAATTAATAGCAATAATACAGATAATATGGTCTTATGGTGGTTATACTTTGGAGGAGTCTTAAGCAGACAGAGTAATTTTGCAAAGCCCTTTTACTGTTTTACAGATGTGACTTTGCCTTTTTCCTAATTTTAATCAAGAGTGAATGTATATCAGTCAATCAGAAATAGAAGTTTCTAATTAGTCTTTAATACTTTTTAAAAATGAGCAGTCCTGTATATACTTGTCAGAAGGATTTGTGCTCCTTCTAAACCAACAAAAAACCCTCTCAAAAATGTTGCTTCAACAGCTGAGTTAAAAATAGCTTTGTAGTTAATCAGTTCTGTTTCCTTGTCTAAAACCTCTTCCCCCTCTGCCTATTTTGAGAATAATCCTAGCTGTTAAAACCATAAATCTAAACATCATAAGGTCTGGCATAATTAAATGGTTTGTTTGCTGTTTACCATGTATTGGTGTGAGAACAGCATCGACTGATTCCTTTACATCAGTCCATGAGTTACTGGCAGAAATATGTGTATTTCACATATATATGTGAAAGAGGTGTGCAGAAATGCACACCTCTTTCAGCTGGGGAGAGTTTTGAATGATGGTAGTTGTTTTTGAAAGTTGAAAGTTTAGCCATGGCTGCTGTTTTGCCCTACACAATGACATTAATTTTGCTGT
>JAWWTY010000016.1:19151239-19233409 GCA_035222235.1 Margarornis squamiger | reverse complement strand
ATGGTAGTTGTTTTTGAAAGTTGAAAGTTTAGCCATGGCTGCTGTTTTGCCCTACACAATGACATTAATTTTGCTGTAACATCCTTTTTTCTGCTGCAGAAGTGGAGCAACAAGTAGAAGAAGGGGATCAGTCTCAGCAAGCCCAGACTCCAGTTACAACCAGCCCTTCTGCTTCCAGCACAACCTCCTTCATGAGCAGCTCCCTGGAGGATACCACCACTGCCACTACTCCAGTGACTGACACAGAAACAGTGCCAGCTTCAGAATCCCCTGGTGTCATGCCCCTCAGCCTACTGAGGTAAAGTACCCTGTCAGCATTTAGGAGTCTGGGGGTGTAGGGAACCAGCTATGTGCTTCATACACAGTATATGTCTTTAGGTAAGCCTTGGAAAATGCTGTTGGTTGTATTTGCTGTCAAGAACTGCCTCTGCAGAGGACACAGTTTGATGAGTCGCTTTGCCTTGCAGGTTTTGTGTTACTAGAAATAAAAAGCTTTTACTCCACACTGTGTATGGATGTAATATCTGAATTCTGCCAGAGAAAATACCTTTCTTAAGTTGGCCTTCTGTTCTCTTGTTTATTTGATATAGTTTAAATTATAAATATCTGAAATTCTCTGTTGTTAACAAATGTTTGTTGATTCTCAAACCAGAGTAAATCCTTAGGCTGAATTGTTCATCTTACCCACACATGCTGAAATGGAAGATAAACCTAGTTAATTTGCAGAGGCTATTTGAGATGTAGAACAAAATCTGCTTTACATTGCATAGAGTCCTGGTCTAAGTTTATTAATTCTTAGAGGTTTTGCAGATATAATTTGATAAAAACCAGAACAATGCCTTCATACCAGGACAGTAAAAATAAAATAGTCTGATTGATTACTCTGCCTGAGTTCTGAACAAACTGGGGAAATGGGAAAAATGTTTACTTATCTTTTGTCTCCTGGGACAGCTCTTGGTCTGTGAGGGGTTTTTTAGGTGCATAGAATTTAACATTACAGGTGAAGTTGGGAGGAGTGAGCTGTTCTGACAGGGGTTTTGTGCTTGTCTCCATGTATGTGTTGTGCCTTACCCTTAGAAAACTCACTGCTGTAAAGCAGGATTTACCAAGTGCACTCTGATTTGATGTATTTCTTGTGTCAGACCATTTTCAGCCTAGCTCTTGTTCATATAAATGTGTATTGTCCTTCTTTTCAAGGCAAATGTTCTCCAGTTATCCTACTACTACTGTACTCCCAGCACGACGTGCCCAGACTCCTCCAATATCTTCTTTACCAACATCTCCTTCAGATGAGGTTGGCAGGAGGCAGAGTTTGACTTCCCCTGACTCCCAGTCTGCCAGGCCTGCCAATCGAACAGGTAAGCTTGGCAGTGTGCAGGGGAGTGGGCACAGCTCAGTGAAGTGACTGCAGGGATTGGAAACCAGCACAGTTTCTTTTCAAGGCAGCCTAAGGTGCAAAACGTTGTTAAAAACCTTTTGGTGGCTAGCCTAGGACAAAAAAAATGGACGTTGTCTAGCTGTAGGCTTTATCAAGCAAATAAAATGAGGGTTTAAAAGCAGTGAATTGGGTTACAAACTGCATGTATAAAACCTGAACGCATTACAACTGGTAGTTGCTTCAAGATGTTAATCTGATTTTGGCTTGCTTAGTTGTGTGCCACTGTGAAGTGCACTAATTTTCTAGCTTTTGTTAGGTCACATACCACGCAGGAAACAAGAATTGGTGTGTTTTACAATACATACACCAGTATAGCTCATTACAATTAATCCTATTTAATGAGATAGAAAGGGCTGTCCAACCCTCGTGCTGCTGTCTGAATGGTGTGAAGGCAATGGGAGGCTTCAAAACAGAAACTATGGAATAGCTGGAGACTGAGAAAATTGTTGAGTGAGTGTCTTGGATCTTCTGCAGAGCACAAATGAGTGTTGTGGTGCAGAGAAGATAATACTAAAAAAATATATGTGTATGTGTTCTGTATTAAATGACCAGAAGAGTCTGAGTTTTTTCTCCAGATTTCATATTTATGCTGAGAAACAAAGTCTGTGCTTTAAAATTCCTGAGTGAGAAACTTGTATACTTGCTCTTACATCCACACCATTAGTTGGGCTTTTAGCAGTTTCATTTGTGCATAACAACTGCTCTGCTCAGTCTCACATCTCCTTTTCTCCCCTCTTTTTAATGATGGGATGACTCGCTTCAAGTCGTGAGACTGTCTTTACAGCAGTGTTTGTTAGTACATGGTTGCCTTCCCTGATCAGACCTCACTTCTGTGATGAATGGTAAAGATTTAACTGTGGTTTTGGGGCAGTGACTGACCTTTCTAGAGTCCCTTCAAAGACTCTGCACAGAAATGTAACTATCATCTGCAAAGAGATTTTTCAGATACGTTACCTGCTTAGTTGAGGTTCCTTTCTGCCCTTTGTGAGGAATGTGTGTTGGTGTGATGTCTTGACAAGGGTGACTTCATCTAGGCCACCTAAATAAGATCAAATAGATAATTGGATACAGTTCTGAATTAAAATAATAGAAGTGTCTTAAGAGCAATGGTTTTTTGGTTCTCCTCAGTGTTCTACTTGAGCAGAGGCACAGATAATCTGTGTTACCAGTGAGAATGAACACCATGTGGTTTCATTACAGAAAGTGTCTGACTTTGGGGACAGTAATGAAAAGTTGAGAGCAGTTATTCCCTTATTTGGAGCTAATGTGTCAGAGTAAGGTCTAGCAAAGCAACACTAAGGAAAGATTTATGCACTTGACATTTAACATTTTCTGTCTTTGAAGCTTTGTCTGATCCGAGCAGCCGACTTTCCACATCCCCTCCTCCTCCTGCCATTGCTGTTCCCCTGCTGGAAATGGGCTTCTCCCTCAGGCAGATTGCCAAAGCTATGGAAGCTACAGGTAACCCATGGTTATGAGTTTAAACTGAAAAATCAGATACACGTGAAACACTTTTCCCCAGCAGAATACTTAATTTTTTAAAAAACTAATTTTAAAAGAATGGGGTCTTTTTGTAATAACATCAGTGATAAAACACAGTTGTAAAGTATGGTTTCCCTGCTTTTCAGGTGCCAGAGGAGAAGCAGATGCACAGAACATCACAGTCCTGGCCATGTGGATGATTGAGCACCCTGGAAATGAAGATGATGAGGAGCCCCAGTCCGAAGGGACTGCAGAGTCCCGGCATGGGACCATCGTCTCTGGCAGTGGTGGGAAGTCTGGTGACCACTGTTATTTGCAGTCTCCAGGTGATATCCCTTCTGCTGATGCCACTGAAATGGAGGAAGGCTTCAGTGAGAGGTAAAATGCCATGTTCTTGTAGTTGCTTGTAACGTTCCTGAACCTGGACAATGACAGGTTCGTTGCTGCTGACAGTGTTCCTTTTCAGTGCTGCTTTGGAATTTTGTGACAGCATGAGTAGGAGCAAAGGTGCAATTAAATTCCATGTGCATGGTGCATTTATTTTGCAGAACTGGGGAAGAATGTTTCCTCCAAAAAAAAAAAAAAATAGAGAAAGGAAGAAGGGGAAAAATGAGGGTTTATGTTTGCATTTTAACTAAAAATGTTAAAAGTAGGAAAGCAGAATTTCATGGGTGTACTTTTTCCCCTGCAGTGTATGCATGAACAGGTATTTTTCTACATTTTTCTTGTAAAATTAACTCTTGGTTTGTCCAGAGCAGGTGAAACTGGAGTTTATTTTTTGTCACCTTCACAACTTAAACTATCTCTTAAATAAGAAGGTGGGGGCTTTGGTAGTTTCTTTTTGTACCTGTTTTGTTGTTTTTTTTTAAAATCCTAGAAGGAGTGATTACATTTTTAAGTGACCCTTTTTAGGAATCATACCAGCTTCTCTTTTTAATAGAGAGGATGACAATTACAAGATACATTTTGAGAACACTTCTGTTCAGATTCCTTGAGCCTACAGAGATAACATATTTTTAGTTACTTTGCCCCAGATCAACTGTTATTTCATGGAGAACTCACAGATTTCAGTTGGGAGAAATAAAACAAGCAACAAGTATTACTAAGTAACCTCAATTCATGTGTTGAGGCCAAAGGGGGATTGACTCAGCCAGCAGCAACAGAGATGCTGGTTTTCTTTCTTTTAAAAACAAAAAATCCTAGTTCAAGCTGTAGTTAGCATAAGATGAGTGCTCTCCCAAACTTTCTGCAGTGCTTAGGCCCTGTGGAGGCACCAAACAAGTATTGAAATTGCACAGCCCAAAACACTCAGTGGAACCGAAAATCCTTGAATTCAAAATCCCTCTTTTATTCCTTTCACGAGAGAAGGGAAAAACCGCTATTAAAAAGATGACTTTCCTATCTTTCCTTACCTGCTGTGTGTGCTTGGTTGAACTTGGTTTGGCTGACCTGTCCCCCCCCACTTGTTGCAGCCCTGACAACATGGACCACGTGGACAACGCGGCCTCTGCCAGTGGCCCTCCGTCGAGGGGGCGCTCGGCTGTCACCCGCAGGCACAAGTTCGACTTGGCTGCCCGCACACTGCTGGCACGGGCTGGTAAGTGCCCTCCCAGCTCCCCTGGGCTCTGCTGGGCACTGGGAGGGGGTTGGCACTGAGCGTGACATCTAGAAAAGTCCTCACGTGTGTATTTAAGTGTTCCGTGGGGCAATAAGCAGATTACATGTAGCAAAAGAGTTAAAAAAGGATGTTGAAAGTACAGTCAGCTGTGGTGCATGGAAAGTAACAGCAGTGCCTTGGTGTGTGTCCCCTCTTCCCCCCAGCGGGGCTGTACCGCTCCGTGCAGGCCCACAGGAACCAGAGCCGCAGGGAGGGCATAGCCCTGCAGCAAGACCCCGGCGCGCTCTACGACTTCAACCTCGACGAGGAGCTCGAGATTGACCTGGACGACGAAGCCATGGAAGCGATGTTTGGGCAAGACCTGGCTAGTGATAATGATATTCTGGGAATGTGGATCCCAGAGGTATTGGATTGGCCTACCTGGGTGTGTGTGACTGCAGCGGGGGCTGCTTTAACTTACTGCTTTTTGCATGCTCGTGTTTGTAAAGGAGAAGTAACATGTGTATGTTTATATCCTGTTTGAAAATATCTTACTAAGTACCAGCAGTGCTGAGAATCTTTTTGTATTCTGGTTTTGAATCTTTTTGTATTCTGGCTTTGAATCTTTTTGTATTCTGTAGATTCATTTATAGATGAAAAATAGTGTTTTCTTGTGTTTCTTGCTCTGCACTTCCTCATATACGTAGTTTTTCTTCTCCTTCCCCTGAAAGATGAGAGCAGAACTAGTGTAGTTGTTCTGATACCAATTGGAAATCAAGTAGGTGTCCCAGATGGCTTAGCTGTGTGAGGTAACCCAGTTGTTAATGACTCTTCTACTGCTCCTACTGATAGGATCTGATCTGAATGTAATTTGCACTTAAAATCAGTTTTTCTCAATTAGATTGTGTCATGTATTTCATTCTCTGGGAAGGAAGGGTTGACAGTGCTCAGTGAATTGTTGTACAGAGCACTAAAAAAACCTCTTGAAGTGGAAAAGAAATATAACAACAGCAGTTTGGTAGTATTTGGATTATCCATGTCAAATTAGACAATCAACCCATAAGACTAAGCTTTTGTCTCCTAATTATGATGTTACCTGAGTTCAATCTGGAAGCAAGTTTCAGTGTGCACAGTGAATTTTTCAGAGCACTTGTTTCACTGAAACATCTCAATTAAATTACTGTCTTAGGACAGAAATGTAATTATAGAAAAGTGACCTTCATATTGAGATAAACCCTTGAAATTTGCTGGCAAAAATGTTAGTGGTTGTTGCTCAGTAATGTAAATTCTGGTTGTCTGAAACATAAAAGGTTTCTTTTTCCTTGTTAGATCTAGTTTCAGACAAGTTGTGAGGAGAACCAGATAAAGACAATCTTGCATGTGAACAGGGTTATATGTGAAAAGTTACACTGTCAAGAATTTTGAGTCAGTCTGAAATTAAATAGGAAATTGTCTCCTCTGAAACTTTACTTCCAAAGGTTTTCCTGTTGCAAGATGGTCTTCATTGTGTCAGAAATCACGTGTTTCTGCTTTGCTTTGTGCAAGCTGACCATATAAACATCACTGGGTGTGTAAGAGATGTGCAGGAACACCCACCTAAGGGTATTGACGCTGTTTGTATCTACCATGGCAACACTTCCTCTGTACAAATAACGTGTGAACCTCTCCCTGTGCAGCACGTTTGTGAGTCTGAGGACAGAGAAGAAGTGGTGGTGTGTGAGCTGTGTGAGTCCAGTGTGGTGAGCTTCAACCAGCACATGAAGAGGAACCACCCGGGCTGCGGGCGCAGCGCCAACCGGCAGGGCTATCGCAGCAACGGCTCCTACGTGGACGGCTGGTTCGGGGGCGAGTGTGGCAGTGGCAACCCCTACTACCTGCTCTGTGGCATCTGCAGGGAGAAGTACCTGGCCCTGAAGAGCAAATCCAAAACATCAGCTTCTGAAAGGTACAGAGATGTGGGGTGCTCTTTGTGAAGGAAACAGCTCCCACGTTTTCCCTGGCATCGGCGCTTCAAGAGCTAGGTTTGAGAGATCACTGCGACTTGAAACCATTCGCTATATTCAACAAATGCATATTTAGCTGAAAAGTGGTGCTTCTGGTTTTTAGCTGAAAAGAAAGGGGTAATTGCTTGGCATTTTGCCTTTTGAAAACTTTTTACCAATTTTGTCTGACAATTCCAGTGTGTTTTGTGGGCCTTTCTCACATTAGTACTGCAAAATGCTTCCCCCTATCACACATATTTCCAGAAGCCCTTTTATCTGTTTCTCCCTCACTGGGCATTTCCAGAATTATTCATAAATATATATATATATATATATAACAGTAAGGTTAGACTTCAAAGGGAACCACATTTAAAATTGTTATGCATATTTGCAAAGTAGCAGAGCCATTCAGTAATTTCCTTTGTCATTTTTTCCTACAGGTACAAGGGCCAGGCTCCTGATTTGATAGGTAAACAAGACAGTGTCTATGAAGGTAAGTTTTTAAGTTCCATGGTGCTTTATTTTTTCATAAAGGTGCTTCCTTGCAAATAAACCTGAAACTGCACATGAAGGTGTATTTTAAAGTCTTCCAATTAGCTGTGGTATTTTAGGTTTGTGGTTTTTTTAGTTAAAATCAGAAAAAACCCCAGTGACTTTTTTTCCCTTGTCTTTCATCTAAGCAGCTGAACTGGACTTGGGATGATGAAGTATTGTGGGTTGATGTTGTATCCAGACCTGCACATGCAAAGTCTCATGTTCAAGTACTTCTCTTCAGCTGCCTTTGTGGGGGAAATTAGCATAAGTCAGTGTCCCAAAAGTCTGCCATTAGGCTTGTTCTTAATTTTTCTCCATTTGTCTGAGCTGAGGGTGCCCTGAGAGCGCCTTTCACTGGGAACAGATGATTTCTAGTGTCTGTAGAAAACCTTTCCCAGATGGTTCTTTGATTCTGATCCTTTCTGGAGCTGCATGATGGCAATTGTATGGTTTACCACATTTGTGTATGTAAGGCTAAATTGAGTGCTTCAGGACTTGGGGCAAGTCCATCTACCAGTAGATTAAAGGTGTTTGGATTCTACTGTGTGTGGAGTGAGATGGAGCAGGGGAAATCAGTAAATATAAGTTGACTTGTGTGTCAGTGGTTAGGAAGGGAATGGAATGTCTGAATTGCAGTTTATGGTGCTTTTTCTTTGTTGTTTTTTTTTCCTTCTGGGAAAGAAAAGCAAAAGTCTGGGTGTATAATTCTAACTTAGGGACTCATGCATACTTTTTTGGTAAACGGGAAGACCAGAAATGTCTAATATGTGTCTTTATTATTCAGTCCTTTGGAAATATGCACTTGTTATCATGATTTAAAGCACAGCTGTATGTCTGTGCTTTTCACTGTATTCCAGGCTTTGGAGCTGTTTTGTGCTACATGTGATGAGCTCTAATTTCTGTGTCTTTGAAGAACAGCTAGTTTGATACTTCAGAGAGTCTTCCAGGAAACTTTTGGGCCGTTTATGGAAAGACCAAGTTGAGTAGAGAGGGGCAAGAGCAGGATTTTTTGTTTTTCTGATTTATTTTCTGATTTACTGTGTTGTATCTACATCAACATCAGAAGAGGAGGTTTTAAGACTGCAGTGCTGCAGATTACAATGCACATTTTGTACCTTGCACTGTTTTTTCAATTAATTGGCATTATTTACTATTCTAGCTTTTGTAGCCAAGTCTAATTATATTTCTGCCATTCTAGAAGACTGGGATATGTTAGATGTAGATGAAGATGAAAAGCTGACAGGAGAAGAAGAGTTTGAATTACTGGCTGGGCCTCTTGGGTTAAATGATCGACGCATTGTGCCTGAACCTGTGCAGTTCCCTGACAGTGACCCTCTGGGTGCCTCTGTTGCAATGGTGACAGCCACCAACAGCATGGAAGAAACACTGATGCAAATAGGTAAATGGGAAATGCTTTTCATTCAAAGAATAAGAGTCATCATAATACCACCACCACCACCTCCCCTTTGGTGGGGTGTTTGTAGGGGCAATGCAGAAACAGTCTGACAGTATTTCCTGCCTGCCACCACGAGGAAGTGAAGACAGGCTCTGAACTGGCCTTTTATTACAGGGGAGTTAGAGGAGTTATAAATTGGCAGGAGGCTTGGAGCTTCAATTTGCCAATAAAACTGTCCCTGTAGTCCAACAGTGACTGCCAGTAGCATGTTTTGCACTCAAAGAATGGATTTAAGTTGGGACTTCAAGCAGGCCTCTGATGGAAAAGGGAATCAGAGGAATTAAGATTAACTTGAGTATTGTCAAGTAGTTGTCATCTATAAAAATAAGGAGTAATTAAATTACTGAGCGTATTTCAGGAGGGTGTTTTCCTGTTAGTCATTATCACCATAGCTCTCCTATATGAAATGCTGAAAAATGCATGAGTAACAAACTTAGGCCCAATTTGCTTCTGTGCTGAATACTGTATGATAATGCTTTGTTTTTCTTTAAACACTAATGCAAATCATCATCCTCATTTCCCAGGCTGTCACGGCTCCATAGAAAAGAGTTCTTCTGGCAGGATAACCCTGGGAGAACAAGCAGCTGCCCTGGCGAATCCACATGACCGTGTTATGGCTCTGAGAAGGGTGACAGCTGCTGCCCAAGTGCTCCTGGCAAGAACCATGGTTATGAGAGCACTCTCTCTTCTGTCTGTCAGGTTGGTGGCATCCTTGGCAACACTTCCACCTTTCCTTCCAAAGCCAGTTACCAAGTTATGTTTGATAAGCACGTCATTTTAAACTATTTGGGGAAGCAACTCTCATTTCATGTACTTACATATAATACTTGTAAGAGAAGCTGAGTTCTGTTGACCCTGTTCTTTTGAACCAAGAGCATTTCTCTCCATTTTAACAGTGGTTCCAGCTGCAGCCTGGCAGCTGGTCTGGAGTCCCTGGGACTGACAGACATCCGAACGCTGGTGCGGCTCATGTGCCTGGCTGCGGCGGGGAGGGCAGGGCTCTCCACCAGCCCATCCACTGTGGCCAGCTCAGCAGAGAGATCCAGGGGCATCCACAGCAAAACCAGCAAGCCCATCTCTTGCCTTGCCTACCTGAGTACAGCAGTTGGGTGCCTGGCATCAAACACTCCCAGTGCTGCAAAGCTGCTGGTGCAGTTGTGTACGCAGGTAGGACTGTTGTTTCAGCTGCAGTGCTTGCTTTAAACTACCTGTACAGGAGATGAAGCAATGCCTTTTGTACATACTGACCATTTTACCTCCTGAAGTGGGATGTGAGGATCTCCTTAGAGTTCTTGTTTATGGCTCTGTTTTATTGTTGGTAAAAATCAAGCAAGTGTTTTGCCTGAGTACTCTTTTCAAGTGGGGAAAATGGAGGTACTTTTTGTGTTCATAGGGTTTTTCTTTGTAGGTTCTGGTTTTTTTTAATTGAGTCAACTCTGTGTAGAGAACAGGAAAAAAGACCTCAAATCTTTGAAACTCTGCCTGATTTATCCAGCTGAAAATGTTTTCTAAAATTGCCATTTCTGTTGGTTCTGGTCATTGATCATCTTCAATTATTTCTTTCTAGAATTTGATCTCTGCAGCAACTGGTGTGAACTTGACAACAGTTGATGATCCAATTCAGAGGAAATTTTTGCCAAGTTTTTTAAGAGGAATTGCAGAAGAAAACAAACTTGTCACATCTCCAAATTTTGTGGTTACTCAAGCACTTGTAGCATTGTTGGCAGACAAAGGGGCCAAACTAAGGCCAAACTATGATAAAGCTGAAATTGAAAAGAAAGGTATGATACAGCATTGTTTTTAAATGTGTTAATCATTAAATCTTGAGTTCCTCATTTATATCTAAGGGAGAGACTTGCTAGAAAAATGTCTAAATAGATATACTCTGAAAAATATACAAGCCTTATTTCAGTCAAAGGAATCTTACAGTTTATGGCACACACTTTAATTAGACATATATTCTTAGTACAAAAAGTCTGAGTGTGTGTTATTCAAAGCCCCAGAGCTGAGACCCTGAGCCTTGGTTGTGCCTCCTGGGGAAATTAGGGGGACTAACAGCTGATTGCTGCCTCCCAAGTGCTGGGCTGTGGCAGATGCAGAAAGTTGTGCTGGCTTTGCCTGGGGAGCTCAGGGAGCCATAAAGCAGCTGCTGTTGCTGTGATAAGGAGAGGGGAGGGCATGGCAGTGACAGCAGAGTGACAGGGGGGATTTTCCTGCTCAGAGAGCCCTCACTCTTTGAACAGCCACATGGGAATAAGACTGTAATTCTATCCTTGAGGCTCTCCTTGTGAAACTATAACTGGGGTTAATCTCTTAGTATCAGAGAGGTGCTTTCCCTAGCGGTTAACGCTCTCATGAATTGTGGCTAAATGCTGTGTGTTCCCGTGTGCAACTGCGTGTGGTACTCACGTGGGCATCATCTCATTGTTTCGTTTAAGCAGGTCTAATTGCCCATTTGTATGCCCATCCTTCCTATGATCCCTCTGCTGTAGGCCCTCTGGAGCTGGCTAACGCGCTGGCCGCGTGCTGCCTGTCGTCGCGCCTGTCGTCGCAGCACCGGCAGTGGGCGGCACAGCAGCTGGTGCGCACGCTGGCCGCGCACGACCGCGACAACCAGAGCGTCCCGCAGACCCTCGCCGACATGGGCGGCGACCTCAGGAAGTGCTCCTTCATCAAGCTGGAGGCTCACCAGAACAGGGTGAGCGTCCCCTCGCCCCCTGGGCGTAGGACACGTTAAGGGCGCGGTGTTGGCTTGCAAACACGCCAACCGGAAGGGTTTCCCGCAAGGAGGGAGTTTGGGGAGGTTAAATGAAAGCCCTCAAGTAAGTTATCGCACCTCTGATGCGCAGAAGTGTTTGGCTTCTTTGGAGCTTCAACGAAGAGCATCATGAGAGTGTTGGGATGGGATGTGAAGTGGTAGAATCCTGCTGAGTGTTTGCTTAGAGTAGATCTGAGTTGGCATGAATTGTTCTGTCGTGGTGGTTAATGTCTTGATCCAGTGTTCTGTGGAGCCAGAACACTGGCACAGTGTTCCCTAACCCTAACCCTGTCCAGTGTTCCCAGGGTTAGGGTTAGGGTTCCAGTGTTGTGTGAAGTGTGGCATGCTTACACATCCTGTTGGATGGCAGTAAAGGGTGCTGTAAAGGCAGAAGAATGAATTGTGATTGTTGCAGTGTGTTTCAGCACTGCTGCTGATGCTCTGTCTCACTGCTTGATGTTAGCGAGCAAACATACCTGAGTGTCACGTGCCAGTTTTGCCATGATTGCTTTGCTGTTTTTAGGTCATGACATGTGTTTGGTGCAACAAAAAGGGCCTGTTGGCAACCAGTGGAAACGATGGCACCATAAGAGTGTGGAATGTGACAAAAAAACAGTACTCATTGCAACAAACCTGTGTGCTCAACAAGCTGTAAGTTGATTCTTTACAACAGATGCTTAATTGATCTGTGATTGTGCAAGATGATGAAAAGAGCCAACCTTGCAATACATCCTGCACGTGTTCTCTGGGACTGTTGCTGTGTTTGTGGCATGCAAAATAAATTAAATAGTTTAAAACTGGAAACAGAACTTAAATTTATCAACCTGCTAAGAGTCCCAATAAAGAAATCATGTTCAAGCTGTTTAAAAACCTTCTTAATTAACTGATATAAGGAAAAATGGGTAAAAGAAAAGCTATATGGGACTGTCTTATAACAAAAAAGTGGATATCCCTTCAGTGGGTTCCAGTGGAGAACTCCAAAGTATAACATGGTCATTGTAACTGTGCTCATTTGGGTTAAGTGTGAAAAAAGAGTTTGTGACTTCTGAGATTCAGGAACTGAGTGTAATTCTTTTTTATGGGAGTGTCTGGGAAGTATTTTTCTACTGTTTGGATGTGTCCAGAAAAGAAGAAAGCAGAAGGAAGGATTAAAATCTAATTCTTTAGCAGAGCATAGACGAGTTTAGCTCAGAGGAATGAAGAAACAATAGGGAACTAGGGGTTGTTCTGAGGGGTTGTTCTAGTTCTTGTTCGCTTGCTGTTGGTAGAGGTGGCCTTAAAAGGAGTAATGGAGTGACATAACAATATTATAGCCCTCATTTTTCTGTTATTAAAAGCAGTAAAAAAATGTTGTGTATGATCTTAATGGCAATTGAACATATCAGTGATCCTGTTCCAGTTAGCCAAAGCAGACAGTGTAGCATAGTAACAGGAGGAAGAAATTAAAACAGAATTGAGAGCAAGATGTGCCTCTTGCATTTCTTGTCCAAGCCATTCTGTTGCCTTTTGTGACTTCTCAGAAAATTTTGCACTGACTAAAGATGTTAAATTTGAGAAAAAAGTAGGAAAAGGTAATTAAATTATTTTCAATTGCAACCTCACTTGAAATTTCTTAGAAGTAACCTAGTATCTCATTCTGTAAAGTGAAGTGGGTTTAGAGACAATGCAGAAGTGTAAGCAGAAAAATGTGTTACATAAATCTGCAGGGGTGGCAGAACTCCAGGTTCTAGCTCAGGTATTCCATAAATTCTGTGTTCTCCTGTGTGCTTAAATGCCCATTTTAACTGCATTATTTTTTTCTGCTATAGAGAAGGTGATTCTGAAGAAAGTCTGGGGTCACCCAGTGACCTGAGTTTGTCTCTTGTGTGTTGGAGCATCAGTGGCAAGTATCTGGCTGGAGCTACAGAAAAGATGGTGAACATCTGGCAAGTCAATGGTACGCCCTCACCTACCTGTGAACTCTTTAGGATGCAGCATATTTGTAGGGAAGGTTGTTGCATATCTGTTTACCCAAGGATTTAACTGTGTCTGCTCTCCAGTTTAAATGCCCACAGTCTCCATAGTGTCTTGTGAACCTGTTTCATCAGACAAGGCACTGACCTCAAGGGATGTGTGATTTATGTCTTGGAGAGGAACACTTTTAATCATTGTCATCTGTAGTCTTGGAGACTTCATCCAGTTCCTTTGCACTCAGGCAATGTAACTGGTGATGTTCCTGTGTTAACAGACAGGCCCCAGGAAAAGAATGAATTTACTGAGTACTGAAGAATTGAGTTCCTTCCTTAACAAAACTGTGTCACTTGACTGATAATTGAGATTTGTTACTTAATCTGTGCAGATTAGTGGACCACTGCTTTGTGTTCCTGTAACTGGGGTGAATTTCTAATATGTCCTAGCTCTAAATAAGACCTCTTGGTATTTTCTCATGGAAAGTATTTCTGTTTTCTTTATGAAGTAGTTTTAAAATACATTTTGGTCTCCTAGGAGGAAAAGGCTTGTTAGATCTTCAGCCTCACTGGGTGTCTGCCCTGGCCTGGCCAGAAGAAGGGCCAGCTGCAGCTTGGACAGGAGATGCTCCAGAGCTCCTGTTAATTGGTCGCATGGATGGATCTCTTGCCCTTATTGAAGTTGCGGATATTTCAGCCATGCACCGGCTAGAGCTGGAGCACTGCTACAGAAAGGATGGTAAGGGCCTGCACAGCACTGCAAACTAAAACATTCCCTCCTCCCTTTTGCCTAAGCAGCTTCATAATCTCTTTGTTTTATTATTGTTCATGGGCTATGACTTCTGGGACCTTACGTGCAAGTGGCATTTAGCTGTGTTCACGGGAGGAAGAAAGTCTGTGGGATCTCCATCTGTATCCTGACTCACCCACAGCAGGGACAGACAGTTTGTAGCAGCCAAGTCAAATCCTGACATTCCTTGCCATTGTGAAAAATCCACAGAGATCCCCCACAGTGCCTGCTCCATCTGCAGATAGCATGGAGCCAGTGTCATTTCAATTCCTGAATGATTGCCACTTTGCCTTCATGGGGTCCAGTGCAGGGGACGTAAATAGCACATCTTTGGCAGTATTGTGTGGGTTTGCAAATTGCTTCTTCAGGAAGGTTGCAGATTTTTTTTTAAGAATCAATTGAGGAAATATGTACTTGTTGAGAAAGCCAAGTTGTTTTTCAGAACTTTTCTTAGGAGCATCCCTATATCAAATACACGTATAGGATTCACTCTGCCTTTTTTCCCCCTAGAATGCTTACTTTCACTGTGCCAGGAGTATGAATTGAGTTCTTTTAATAAAAAGAGGACTGAAAAAACTAATGCAAAGTATTCTCAATAGCTGTCATTACAGTTGAACTCCATTTTATCTCTACCATAAAAATTCAAGTAAATTTTCAGACCAAAAGTACATTGTGACTGTGGTGGTGAAAAGGCTGTTACACTTCCTAGTTCAGACAACTGCACTGCAAAACCTCTTTGGCAGGAGTGTAGTTAACTGAGTGTAATTAATGCCTGGGTTGTCTGTTCCCAGTGTCTGTCACATGCCTTGCCTGGTTCAGTGAAGACAGACCCTTTGCTGTTGGCTATTCAGATGGGAAATTGCTCATAGGAACAAAGGAACCGGTGGAGAAAGGAGGAGTCGTTCTAATTGATGCACATAAGGTAATCTTTTTAAAAACATTGTATAGTTTGTGTAGATAAAGATCTGCTTAAGCTATTTTCTCTAATTGAAAGCTATTTATAAAGTCAGGTGCATGTTATTTTGAGAACACATAGCTAGTTATGATACACATATTAAACATAATATATAAAAAACAAAGGCAAGTTAAATATGATAACCTATTTTTCTGCTAGAGATTGTGAAGTGTATGTACATAGTGACAGGAGTGTTAAACACACAGCTATGCATGACTGGCTTTAAAAGATTACTTCTTTTAATTGGTAAAAGTGCTCATAATAAATACTAATTTTGCTCATGTCACATGTTTTTGTTTAGCTCCTTGTGCAAAGCAAAAGGCGTTTTTCCAAATATGCAGTCTTAAAGGTTTGGAACCTTCTCTAGACCAGTATGTAATAATAAGTCATTAGCAGTCCATAAATGATTTGTTGGGCTAAGAGGAGAGTTCCTCAGATGGAGGTGCAGTAAGAGCATCTTGGGTGCTTCCACGAGCTGGCCTTGGTCTCTGTACCAGGGGAATCCCAGAAGGGAGGGTGCTCTGGTGATAAATCTGTCCTGGCCTTCTCACTATGGGCTGTTCTCCTTTCCTGCCTCAGGCACACTCAAAGCTACAGCTGGCCCATTGCTTGATATGTTTCCAAACCATGTACCATTAATTTAATCTGTACTACAATTTCACACTATAAAAAAGGAGACCTTGTCTACTTCATTGGGTAAAAAAAACAAGAAAGGTTTGCAGTGAAAAGAAAACATCTTTTTATATGCTTTCCATTTAGTTTCTTTCAGCAAACTTTTTAGAGTCTTTTTGATTTGATAGTTCTGAAAGGTATGATTTCATAATGACAACTCTTTCTGTAAGGATTGGGGAATAAAATGTTTTTGTTGTTAATAATTGGAAGTTATATTAGCGCTGACAGCAAAACTTTCTCTTCTTACCATTACTTCCTACCAACCTGTACATTTTTTGAACCCCACTAGGATATGGTTGTTAGCATGAAGTGGGATCCCACTGGGAAGATTCTGCTGACGTGTGCCAAAGAAGAGACAGTGAAGCTCTGGGGCTGCCTGGGGGGCTGCTGGAGGCGCCTGCACTCCCTGGCCCACCCCGCGCTCGTCAACGGCATCGCCTGGTGTGCCCTGCCGGGCAAGGGGCCCAAGGCCCAGCTCCTCCTAGCCACGTATGTCCTGCTGCATGCTGTCCCTGGCTCTCCTGCAGGCCTCTTACACCGCTCTCTGGTGTCCAGAGCAAAGAAAAGGGTTTTTTTAAATAACATTCCTGCAATAAGCCAGCTGCCATGAGATTCACAGGCTTCAAGTGTAAAGGGTGCCCCTGGTTGTGTTACCAGCTGTTTTCTCCATGTCGTGAGACCTCTGAGGGCTGGAATGTTTTTGCTTCATTCAAATGTTTTTTCTGAGAATATGTTGTTAGCAGAAATTGAAAAGCTACAGGGTGTGGGGAGTAGGAAAATTATTCATATTACACATTTAGCTATTGGGAACATTAAGCTACTTTAGATGAATTGATGCACTATAGTTTTATAGGAAGGTGGTAAGACTCCTGATATTGCAAGTTAGCACCAGACCACTGATATTTTGTTAATTAATACTTTTGTTTTTCTGGTTTATCTTGCCTTGCTTTAGAGGATGCCACAATGGTTTGGTGTGTGTCTGGACTATTCCCCAGGACATTGTGATCACGTTGCAGTCCAGCTCAACGTGCTCAGAAGGATGGTGGGAACAAGAAACAAGTGCCAAGGTAAAAGGAGGGTTTAAGAAATTCTCTCTGCTCGTTGTGATATTGAGGGAGGAGAAGAATGTGAGCAAGTTACTTGAATCTCAGTGTTCCCTGGCAGAAGACATTTGCCAAGAAAGTTTACATTGCATTTGTCTGTGTACAGGCATTTTCAGAACAGGAAATGGAAAACCACAGGTTTAAATTTTACTTGGCTGAAGTTTATATTTTGGTCTGTTTTCATCCTTTTAAAACGATACATTTACACTAAAATTTAGTCAGAGTTTAGAGTTTTGTGTAGATAAAAAGAGCCAAGGTTAATTTCACATACAAAAGTTGTAATGTGGTCTTTAATGTTGATGGTGTTAAGGGGATGTTAAGGGGAGGAAAGATGATAACGTGGCGAGATGTGTAAAATATTGTCATAGTAACGGGGTTTTTTTGATTATTGAATGGAATAAATAGTCTGTCTGTGGATGATGAGTGTTTATGGCAGAGTACAGACTCTGCCATGCTGTTCCCTTGCCTGGGAGCAGGTTAGTGTTCCATGACTGTGGAATTCCTTGCAGGATGGATACAGGAAGGCTGTGGAAGTGAAGTGTGTGTTCCAGCTGAGGGGACACATCACTCCTGTCCGCACGGTTGCCTTCAGCCCTGATGGACTGGCCCTGGTGTCTGGGGGCCTTGGGGGCCTCATGAACATTTGGTCATTACGGGTAAGATCACCCCTGATGGGGCTTGATGCTTTGTTTAGCATGAGGATCTGAAATGGGCAAGGCTTCCCCCTCCTCAGACACGTGGTAGAAACGTTAGAGAAAGCATGGTATAAAATAATGTTAGAAAATTGTAAGTAATAAAATATAAATTGAAATTGTACTTCACATTGAAGTAATTGGTATTTATGGTTCTGTTATTGATTAGTTCTATGTTTGGTCATGTGAGTTAGGCTTTGGAGAACCAAATACTCTCTTCCTTTGAAGACTTTTTCCAAGAGTCAGACAGTGTGGATTATGAAGCACTTCTAAATCCTTAGTTGTGCTCTCTCCCTAATGTGCTAAAAGTGCTAGATGTTGTTTTGCTTTTAGGCTAAGCGTTTCACTCTTTGCATAGTTCTTGAGCAGCCTGGGAGAATGCCACCCCCGGGGCTGTGCTTGCCTGCAGAGGGCAGAGCTGGGGCTGTGTGTGCACACTGACTGCAGCCCCGTGTCTCTCTCCCCAGGATGGCTCCGTGCTGCAGAGTGTGGTCATAGGCTCGGGGGCTATCCAGACTGCAGTGTGGATCCCTGAGGTCGGAGTAGCTGCCTGCTCCAACAGATCAAAGGTGACACCATGCTTAAAGTAACATGCCTTCACATCTTGTACTACAAATGCCATTTGGTTGTCTTTGCTTGCTTTTCTCCCTTCTGCCCCCCTCTTTTTTTTTTCCTGTAGAAATATCTAACTCTCTTCCATTTTCAAGATAATGTTGTTTTGGATTTCAGCTTGTTAGGAAAAGACTGGGCTTTTTTGATAGTACCCTGTGTTTAATGTAGTGGGGCAGGGTGGGATCCTTCTGAACTCACAAAGATGCTGCACATGGGTTGAATCAGCCTCTCTGTTTAGTGGAAGCAGATGTAAATGAAAATAGATAGAAGACAGATTTTTCTTTTATTCCTTTATGCAGCATGAAGAAATGTTTCATTTCCCCCAGCAAGTAAGATACTTTGGTGATCTGAGTTAATCTAAAACAGCCTCAACCTCAGAGGTTTTTAAACAGCAGCAGAATTTATTTCAGTGTTTGCTGTGTCAGGAACTGGTGGCATCTGAACAGAAGTTTTAGAACAGCTGGATTATTCCAAGAGATGGTATTTTTTGAATACATGTGGCACAAGTTATGGCTCCTGTTAGTGGAGTCATGCTGCTTGTGATTCTAAGTATTCTGTAATTCTTTGACAGCCTCTTCTGAATTCAGACCAAGCATTAGAGGTCATATTACAAGGCAAATCCTAAAGTAAGGTTGCATCTAAATGAAATCTTAACTTCAGGGTACAGCATTCACTGAAATGAGCTCTGCTTCTCACCATGTGTGTGCTCTGCCTTGGAGTGACTGTGGCAGTGTTGCCATGGGAATGTGAGGAAGTGACAGATGGAGGTGGCTGCTCCATGGCATTTGTGAGCAGATTATTCCCCAGCAGAGACAGAAATGTTTGAACTTGTGTGTTTTCTGGCCCCTGTGTAAACTGAGATGGCTGGTGATAAATCAGTGGAGCTGAATAGTCCTGCTTTGTGGCTTTTTGATTTCTCACGGGTGCTGTGACTGCTGTTGAACAGGATGTGTTGGTGGTGAACTGCACGTCAGAGTGGATATCTGCCAACCACGTCCTGGCCACGTGTCGGACGGCGCTGAAGCAGCAGGGAGTGCTGGGCCTGAACATGGCTCCTTGCATGAGAGCCTTCCTGGAGAGGCTGCCCATCATGCTTCAGGAGCAGTATGCTTATGAAAAGGTGAGAGGAGCCAGTGCCAACACTTCCCATCCATATCTGACATGAGGTCACTGCCTGAAAATCTCAGCTCATTTCAGCCTTTCACCACAGAGAACCCCCAAGACTTCCCTCCATTCTATCTGCACATATCTTTCAGCATTCTCAAAGCTAGTAATCACCTAATCTGAAAATATTTTAAATATTAGAAAAACTGATTGAGCAGGGAGGAAAGTATTTCCTCCAGCACTAGCTTTGAAGGACTCCTATTCCTGACCTGACTAACACGTGTGTGGTTCCTCTCCCCTGCCCTGCAGCCCCACGTTGTGTGTGGAGACCAGCTGGTTCACAGCCCTTACATGCAGTGCTTGGCCTCCCTGGCCGTGGGCCTTCACCTGGACCAGCTGCTGTGCAACCCCCCGGTGCCTCCCCACCTGCAGAGCTGCCTGCCCGAGCCCTCGGCCTGGAACCCCACCGAGTGGGGCTGGCTTGAGTGCTTCTCCACCACCATAAAGGCTGCCGAAGCCCTGGCCAAGGGAGCGCAGTTCCCAGAGTCCTTCACTGTGCCAGACCTGGAGCCGGTGCCAGAGGATGAGCTTACTCTCCTGATGGTAAAATTCGGTGTATTGTCTCAACAGCAGAGTGTGTTGTTATGGAGCACGTGGTGCAATGCACATCTCTGTGCTATATGTGTTAATAGAAGCACCAGCAATACCTGTGGGTTTATTTTTAATGAGCTGTTAGAATATACTGTTACTATTGCTCTGTGTGTGTGCAATGAGCACAAGTCAGTAGCATAATTAGAAACCCAAATTAAGCCAACTCAAAACTGTGACAGTAGTTTCTGTAAGTGATAGAAGCAAGAAATGTAGAGCTTTGCAGTGCCATGTTAAGAGTAACTCTGGCACATTCCTACACCAAATTGTTTTGCTAGTGTCAGTTTTCCTTGTGACTTCCTATGATATGCAAACCAAAATGGTAATTTTTGGTTCAGAATTTTTTATTATCAGGGTTATAACACTTTAAGCAAGTGTTTGTAATTGAAACATGTAAAAGCCCTAAATATCAGTAAACAGGAAAAGATGACTTCATAGTGAGTTTTGTTTGGGTTTTGGTTTTTTGTTTGCACTGTGAGTCACAGATAACAGTGTCACTGTTAGTCTGCACACATCCATTCTTATTGCCATATTGCTTAGAATAATTTGAATATTGTTCTTAGAAAGGAAAATATGCATTACATAACAGAACAATACCATGTTCAGCTCAAGAGATGCACGTTAACTGTGGCTTTTGCTGTGCAGGATAACAGTAAGTGGATCAATGGCATGGACGAGCAGATCATGTCTTGGGCAACATCGAGGCCAGAGGTGAGTAAAACCGGTGGTTTGGGGTGTTTGGGAGGGTATTTTGTTCTTTTGGACTGTTGTAAGTGCTGCAAGTACTGAAGCCTTGTTTGTGTCCCTGCCTAGGACTGGCACCTGGGAGGCAAGTGTGACGTGTTCCTGTGGGGAGCGGGCAGGCACGGGCAGCTGGCCGAGGCCGGGAGGAACGTCATGATACCGGTGGCTGCACCCTCCTTCTCCCAGGCTCAGCAGGTGCTCACCTGGAACCACTCATGCTCTCAGGGTCGCTGTCTGTAGTGTGTACAGCTTGGCAGAACCTCTCTCTGAATGTCTTCTTGAGTTGTTGTTTGAATTTACTGGAAGTACCCCCAAAACATGGCTTTTCACTGAAAGTGAAGTCTTTAGTTATTTGATAAATTCAAACCAAGGCGCTACTGAAATCAGATAACACAGAATTATTTCATGTGAGCGTGATTTGAAAATACCTGCCCAGCTTGAACATAATGCTTGTGGCAGTTTTGCTTTCTGAAATAGCATTGCATTGATATAATATTGGCTTAATTACAAAGAAAACAAATTAAAAGGAGATGGTGCGTTGTTAATGCAGGTGTTACAGCTTTGCTGCATCTAACACATTTTAAAACTCCTTCCTGTCCTTCTGCACCAGGTGGTTTGTGGCCAGAATTGTACCTTTGTCATTCAAGCCAATGGCACAGTTTTGGCCTGTGGTGAAGGGAGTTATGGGCGACTGGGACAAGGAAATTCTGACGATCTCCATGTCTTGACAGTCATTTCAGCACTGCAAGGTAACACTGTTGGGTTTGAATGGACTCCACAAAGCAGCAGCTTGGGAGTTAGCATGATTGTTTGTGTTGATGCTCTTTTTGCACATTTAGACATTAAATATTGTAGTCTTTCATTTTAAAACAATGAACAGATACACTAGGTATTAATATTTAAGTAGTAATATATTTAAATTCCTTAATTTTAAGAAGGCTCAGGGAAAAGTGTTTGGTCAAGTTAGGAGTGTTTAATTTGAAAACTAGTGACAGGAGAGAAGCACAAGTTTTACAGGAGAAAATGAAGGTTTTATTCAAAATAAAAGTAAATTAATTGCTCTAAGAAGAGAAGTGTTACTGTGGTTCATTCCCCAGACTTAACTGGCTGCCATTAGATACTCTTGTGTATTAGGGATTTATTAGAAGTTATTCTGATCTTTGGTTTCTCGTTTTTCTTCAACAGGCTTTGTTGTAACACAGCTGGTGACCTCTTGTGGGTCTGATGGCCATTCCATGGCTCTAACAGAGAGTGGGGAAGTCTTCAGCTGGGGAGATGGGGACTATGGCAAACTGGGACACGGCAACAGCGACAGGCAGCGCCGGCCCCGGCAGATCGAGGCCCTGCAAGGGGAAGAAGTGGTGCAGGTTCCAAAATATCTTCTGTCTCCTTCCAACTGCAGGGCTGCTAACTCTGTCCACTGACTAGAAACAGGCAACTTCTTCCTTCTCTGGGCTTTATGGACCAAGGTGGTGATGGCCAGTTGAAGGATGTTAATACCACAGAGCTTGTTGGTGATGTGGGGTATTCATTGACAGCTGGTACTGGAGAAGGCTAAAAATTAGGAAGAGCATGGAAGAGAGGGGTGATCTAAAGATTGTCAAAGTACAGACGTGATTTACAAGCTTCCCTTTGTTCTTGGCAGGTGACTTTGACCTACAGAACAAGTCACCAGGACCTCCTCCTAAGTACTGACAGTGCACAGGCCCATATTTGGCTTTGACTGATTTCTTTATAAAATACAAGATAATCACCCAGCAAATTCTTCATGCAAATATCCTCTGGTCCTGCTCCATGACATCACCATTGCAGAGTTGCTAGAGAAATGATTAATACTAAACTGTCTGTGAACACAGTTTAGTAGAGGAAAAGCTATTACATATATACATGCAATAGGCAATGTAATCTTCCTCCCAGATTTAAAGTGTGTGTAAAAATGATGATTATTTTGCTTCCAGATGTCATGTGGCTTCAAACACTCAGCTGTGGTGACAGCAGATGGCAAGCTCTTTACGTTTGGAAATGGTGATTATGGTCGATTAGGGCTTGGAAATACTTCCAATAAGAAACTTCCCGAACGAGTGACGGCGCTGGAAGGCTACCAGATTGGACAGGCATGGTTTAGCTCAAACTAGCAATGCACCTTTCCTTAAAGCTGATGGGTTTAATGTATTGCAGTGTTCAGGTGTGGCTTCTTAACCTTGGCTTTTATTTTGGTTATGGTGGCACAATTTGGCTGTGCATAATTTTTTTAATAATTACTTTCCTGACTCTCTTGATCCTCTTTTTTGCAAAACCACCCGTGTGTTTTGTTGTTTTAGCATTTCAAGATTTAGGCAACTTTAAGCAGGAATTAATGAGCTTTTTTTATATTTTTAAACAGGGAATGTGTGTAGCATAATAGTACCCTTTGGTTCTGTGAGCTGAGAGAGACAAACACAAAAACATACTGCTTTGTCCTAAGTGTGTTTAAAACACTCTAATAAGCAAGAGAATTTTTAATGCTTTAACAAAGATACTTAATTTTTAAACCACAGTTTTTCTTCTTAAAGGTAGTTGGAGTGTCTGTGTTAGCAGTAAGTTAGCAAAACTGGTGGTAATAACATATTTCTCTCCCCAGGTGGCCTGTGGCCTCAATCATACTGTGGCTGTGTCAACAGATGGCTCAATGGTTTGGGCTTTTGGAGATGGAGATTATGGGAAACTTGGTTTGGGGAATTCCACTGCAAAGTCCTCACCACAGGTTAGAATTCATGGGGAAACTATTTGCATAAATTTTCAGTGTTGTTAGATGTGTTGCACAGTGTTCAGAGGGTAAATTATTAATTCCATGCTGTTGTAATACAGTCTGGCACTAATAATTGTGGTGACATATGATGCTGAGTCAGGTACTCTGAAGAATGTCACATAAATCATAGTGACCTGATCTCAGTAGCAATGCAGGTACTGAAAATCTGAGGTTTGTCATAGAGAAGAGGGATTTCTTGTTTTGGAAATTGAGGGGAAGGTGGTTTACACGCTCATCCACTTCCTCCAATGTCAATCCCCCAAAAAAAGTATTTTGAATCGTTGTACATAGAATAAAGTCTTAATTCCATTCAGGAAAAGCTGTATTTCTGTTTTCTATATTAATTTCCAAGTGTTAATTAGTATAATCCAACAATGTGTGTATGCAGTGCACAGGGGGAATGAAAAGATTTCTTTTTTGGAACCTGAAGATGAAATTCATGTTTGCTTCCTGTGTATATCCTTGTAACATAATAGCTTGTTTTCCTTTCACTTTACCCCTTAGAAAGTGGATATTCTCTGTGGAATTGGAATCAAAAAAGTTGCCTGTGGAACCCAATTCTCTGTTGCACTGACAAAAGATGGTCATGTATATACTTTTGGACAAGGTAAGATAACCAGCTCCTTGGACCTTCCCATCTACAGCCTTGTGTGTATTGCAAGGGAAAAGGAAGAATATTAACACACATTTCTAAGACTACCCTAATGCCACTTTTTAGAAATGCGCTGCTCTAATCTGAGCTTTGGAACTTCAACAGTGTCATTTTAACATACACCTAAAAAGCAGATTTGTAGCTCTGTGAGTTTGATCTCAGGACATTCTTTCAGTTTACTAATTCAAGAGCATTTTCCTAAAATTTCATTGAATTTCACATCTCCCAAAACATTGGGTTGCTTCAAAGTTTACACAGTCTAATATTAGAGCATATGCCTGCATGTTTAAACATCTGGCCAGGACAACTTCCATGTCCACTGAGATGAACTTCTCAGTTAATTTATGTGTATTCTAAAACTGTACAGTTAGATCCAGAAGTCTTGGTTTCGTGGAATCTGCTCCCGTTCCAGGCTGGCAGAGGCAGCTGCAGCAGAACCACTGAGCACTGCAGCAATCCCCCCTGCATGTCTCCCTGGCTGCCCCCCATTCCTGGGGGGTTTTTGGTCCCTGCCTGCAGTGCAGTGGCCCTGAACCCCGCGGGGTGTGTTGTTGCAGATCGCCTCATCGGGCTGCCCGAGGGCCGCGCCCGCAACCACAACCGGCCCCAGCAGGTGCCCGTGCTCTCGGGCATCTTCATCGAGGACATCGCCGTGGGCGCAGAGCACACCCTGGCCCTGTCCTCCACGGGGGATGTCTATGCCTGGGGCAGCAACTCCGAGGGGCAGGTACGTGCTTTTGGCTTCCCTGCCCTTGGCAGGGCTGGGCTGACACCTTATGGGTGTACCTGCAATCTGTCGCAGTGGTGTTCAGGCACTTTCCATTGTTTAATTTGTTCCCTGTGCTCTTACGTGGTAGTGCTTTGGGAGAGCACTCAGAACACTCTAGATGGATTATCCTAAAATTTGCAGGTTTTTACCCTAGTTGTTGAGCTGTCACTGATTTATTCCAACATGATAAGATCTGTGGTTGGGGGCAGTCAGATTTGTGAACTCTTTAAGTGCTTTTGGTAGTGAAAATGCAAATGAACCTTTCAAAAGAGTGGTTTTTTAAAGTCAGAAAAAAAATTCAGTAAATGATAAATTCTCCTTTCCCGCATGTGTAACTCAAATTTTTGAAAGGACTTCAGCTTTTGGACACTTCTGAATGCTACAAATATCAGAAAGAGCCTCTTCATGTATTAGCTGATGGTGTTTCAGGAAGTTGGGGCAAATTCCATCCTCTGGTGTTTAAGGATTGAGTTTTTGAGAAGGCTTGTTTTTCAGGTTTTCTAGAATACTGAGGAACCTCTTTGAGGTTTTTTTGTTTGTTTATGGTTTGTTGGTTTGGTTTTTTTAATATGGTATTTTGTGTTCCTGGAAGAGAAGAAATTGTTAGAGACATTCATTCTGGAAGCTGTTTTATATGATTTTCCTTGTGGTTCAAAATACTGTTTTTATATGAAGTGGTAAAAAAATACACTCTTGTCATACCAAGATTTTAAGCTATAGAACATGAAATCAGAATATGATCCGAATCTCAGTAAAAAGTGCAATCAGCTTCAGTAAACTTTCTCTCTACACAAATTGTGTTGGCATAAACTATTGTAGCAATGTATGTGCTGGAACAAAAAGTGGTGTTTCAGTGGCACAGAGGGGATGTTGGAAATCAGCTGTCTGTGTGAGAGACTGTGTAGTGTGGGTGACTTCACAGCACAGAGTAGTTCCTCACTTTGGAAAGGATCTTGCAAGAAGCGTCCAGCTCTTTCCAGGTCTCTTTGACACCTGCATCTGCTACTCCCATTGGGTGCAGAGGCAGCATTTTATCCAAAATAAAATATAAAAATGTGGTAAATATTTTTAATCGCAGTCTGTGCCGTAGATAAATACAGTTTTTCATCATGTCCTTTGAGGTGGTTTTTTAGAGAGTTGTAGCAGTCCTGTCACAGCTGCTGACTGTTGTTTGTCCCTTTCCCTTTGCTGCCCCTCTCAGCTGGGGCTGGGCCACACGAACCACGTGCGGGAGCCCACGCTGGTCACGGTGCTGCAGGGCAAGACGGTGCGGCAGATCTCGGCTGGGCGCTGCCACAGCGCCGCCTGGACGGCCCCGCCGGTGCCACCCCGCGCTCCAGGTGAGCACCCCGGCCTGCCTGGGCCACTGCAGGCCTGCTGCTCCAGGCCTGGCAGGGCACCAGCGAGGGCTGACGGCGGGGGCAGAACCCACGTACGGTGGCAGATGCTCTTAGCCTTAATTTGGCTGCTGGCGTGGTTTAACCCCAGTAGGTGGCTGAGCTGCTGTGGGGAAAACCCTAACCCTACCCCTAACTCCATCCCAGCCAGAAGTGCCCTTTGTCACATGCTGCTGTGCTTCTCTTCCTGGGGCAGGTGTGTCGGTGCCTTTGCAGCTTGGTTTGCCTGATGCCATCCCCCCCCAGTACGGGGCACTGAAGGAAGTGAGCATTCATACCGTGAGAGCAAGGCTGAGGCTGCTCTACCATTTCTCTGACCTCATGTACTCGTCGTGGAGATTACTGAACCTCAGTCCCAACAACCAGGTAAAATGCCACTCCAAAAAGCTGGCTTGCCATGTTGTGTTATGCCACGTTGCTAGAGAGCTTCTGGCCAGGTAAAGATGGATCTTAGTAAGAGGCTCCATAGGTTTTTTTGTGAAAAAGAAAATAAGAGAAACAAAACCAAAATGTAATTGTGGATTAAGCCAGACTTTGTCAAGGTGTTGCTCTGTATTTTCACTTACACAGCATTGACATGTCAGTGTTTCAGTTTCAGTTTAGCCTCCAAACTAAAACCAAAAAGTGCTACCCTGTTCCCTGGAGCGCTGGAGTGCCAGTGATTGCTCTGAGGGGTTTTATTCTGTAAGGAATGGAATGAATACCCTTAACTGCCATGTTTGCCCCCGTGCTGCTTTCTTCCAGAACAGTACATCTCATTACAACGCCGGCACGTGGGGGATCGTGCAGGGCCAGCTGAGGCCCTTGCTGGCCCCACGGGTGTACACCCTGCCCATGGTGCGCTCCATTGGCAAGACCATGGTGCAGGGCAAGAACTACGGGCCCCAGATCACTGTGAAGAGGATATCCACCAGGTCAGTGCTGCCCTCTGACACCCCCCTGCATGCTGAGCCCTCTGCCCGGCTCGGGCAGCCCTTCCCTCCGAGTGACACGGCGTGTTTCCCTCCCCAGAGGGCGCAAGTGCAAGCCCATCTTCGTGCAGATCGCCAGGCAGGTGGTGAAGCTGAACGCCTCGGACCTTCGGCTGCCCTCCCGTGCCTGGAAGGTGAAACTGGTCGGAGAAGGAGCTGATGATGCAGGTGGAGTGTTTGACGACACCATTACAGAAATGTGTCAGGTATGTCTGGGAACTCAAAGTGCCTGCGCAGGGATTTGGTTCTCTCTCTGGTGTCTTTTAGTGGTTTTCAGGTTTCCTTTTCGCAGCACGGCAAGTTCTTGTTGTTCAGTCCTGAGCACAGCACTGGGGCTGCCTGCCTGGGGATGTCTGTGAGGATAAAGAATCTTCCTAGACTGTGTCCAGGAGATGCTATAAGGCCACACTATAACTAGTGTTACACTGGGGCCCTTGGAATTCTGAGCTGGCCCCTACACGTTATGGGAGCATTTTGCAGCCTCCCATTCTGTCCAGCCAGCCCCTTCTGTGAGAGAAGCTCCCCTGTATTCCATGACTACAGCACATTCCATGCTCCCAGTGCAGGAACACCTCAGGCAGGTGTTTCTCACGTACCTGAGGACGTGTCACCTTTCAGAGCCTGTGCTGGAAAGATCACCAGTCACAGGAAGTGCCTGGTTTTGTGGCCATTGTTAAGAGCTGTCTTTCCAGATTGCCCAGGAACTGGAGGCTCCAGCCTACAGGACTAAGAGAAAGCTGGTCAATGCCCACGTGTTCTGCCTAGAGTTTTAGGGATGTGTCTCATCCCTGTGGCACAACCATGACTGTAGCCAGGAGGGGGATTCAGGGCAATGCTGGCTGCAGAAGTTTGGTTGTTCCTTACTCTTCCTGAAGCCTCAAAGCACAAAGAATGAGGATTAGGGAGGATAATTAGTCTGTCTGCTTAGTCTGGCACAGGACAAGAGCTATGGATAGTGCTGGAGCTGGCACTGGAGTTAGAGTTGGGATACAGGGTGGGAGAAAGTGAAGAATTCCCTTTTTAGTGGATTTTTGAAGCCTGTCAGACTAGAGTAGGGTTGATTCAGGTAAGGACTTGAGGCATAATTTTTGGGTTCTTTCCTAGACAGTTCACATTCAGTCTGAGGTGTGATGAGGGTTCAGAACAGAACTCACTGGAAATTTTTTTTGGATCTTGGAAAAGCTGCACCAGTAGGGTAAAGAGGTCATGGTTATGGCTTCTGATTAGTTTGGAAACAGGCACCAGGAATGTATCACAGAGCAGCCACAGGAAAATAACCATTACAGTCTGACATAAGGGCAGATCTTGGAAAAAAAAATGCTTTTGTGGCTTATGTTTACTTTCTCTTCAGTGTTTCATATTAATTTGTAATTATTAATCATCACTATAGTGGAATATTCTGTTGGGAATGCTATAATGTCTAGTTCTGACATAGCTTTAATACCCCTGTGTCTAAGAGGGCCTTTTTGTTTTTAAGGAACTGGAAACTGGAATAGTAGACCTGCTCATTCCTTCCCCAAACGCTACAGCTGAAGTAGGCTACAACAGGGATAGGTAAGTTGGCAGGATTTGCTTTTCTTGCAGATGGTGGTGGGTGAAATTCAAAATCTACTATTAACTGTTTTATACCAACTGAGGAGGCTTCGTGATTGTCGCTGGTATATTTTTTCCTTCAGGTTTTGATGTTATTTACTGTGGGAAAGAGGGTGTTAACATGAACATACCAGATTGTTGGTGGCAGAATGCAGAGCAACATTGGGAATGGCAGCCCTTGGGTCAGGAGTGCTGCCTTCCTCAGCCTCCAGCATGTTAGCAGCTAAAGATAACAGTGATGCTCTTACTTGGACACCCCTGGTGATAATAAGGGTGCTGGCAGTTACTGTGGTATGGTTAGAAATGGTTTTGACTTCTAAGGAAGTAGCACAGAAATAACACCAGAGTGTTTTCTTGGACTCTTTGTGCTTGCAGGTTTCTCTTCAACCCTTCAGCATGTTTAGATGAACATCTCATGCAGTTTAAGTTCCTGGGCATTCTCATGGGGGTAGCTATTCGTACGAAAAAGCCATTAGATCTTCATTTGGCTCCAATGGTCTGGAAGCAACTTTGTTGTATCCCACTCATCTTGGAGGATTTGGAGGAGGTAGATCTGCTCTATGTGCAGACCCTCAACAGCATTCTTCACATTGAAGACAGTGGGATTACTGAAGAAAATTTCCATGAGGTAAGATATGAAAGGTGAAGCTTTCAGGTTTATTCTGGAAGTGGTTACTTTATCAGGTTGACCTTCACTTCAGTATTTAGATCGTTTCAGTCTCCATTCTTGGCATAACAAGCACTTTGTGTGCATTTGGAATAGTTTGTGATATTGTATGTAGTTCTAGGTGACTTACAGTAAAATGCTAAACTTGGCTCACTAGAGTGACTTCTGCTTTTCCCGTTTTCATCACAGATGATTCCTTTAGATTCTTTTGTTGGCCAAAGTGCTGATGGTAAAATGGTTCCCATAATCCCTGGAGGGAACAGTATCCCACTTACCTTTTCAAACAGGAAAGAGTATGTGGAGAGGGCAATTGAGTACAGACTCCATGAAATGGACCGTCAGGTAAGACTCCTTGTGACCCGTTCCCACTTTGGTGGGAGCAGGGGGTTGGTTTGTCCCAGTTTCCAGTGGTTTGTGATAAGAAAAGCTTGGTTTTCTGCATCTTGGCTGCATCCCTGTGGCTTTTCTTCCCCCACCAACTGTTTCAGGGTTTTCTCTTAAATTAGTCCTACTGTTGTCAGTAATTGCTCAGTTGGCAGAAGAGCATTAGAAATCAGAGCTTGTCTTACAGTAGAGTAGTCCCACGTGAGAAATAAGCCTGCAATTCTGCATGCTGGACACTGCAATTGGAAGTTTAGACAACATAAAGATTAGTTAAAGTAAATATTAACTGACAAATATTTGTATAGGTTGAAACTATTTCTCTTGTGCTGCAACACAGAAACTGCAGATGTTTCATTATATGTTTTGGGGAGTGTTCAGTACCTTGTGAAAGCAGTGTGCTAATTACAAGCTACAGATGTGTGCGTGGTACTACCTGGGTTAGAACAGTAGCTTTCTCACCAGAGGTTTAGTATCAAAACATGGCTTTTAATGTGCAATTACAATGCAAAATATCTGTAATATTCTCCAGGATTCTGGGAAACAGGGGGTGCATGTGTGGGAGGCTGTGTTTGCCAGATGTTCTGTCTCTCTATCCCGTTTCTCAGCTGAGAAGTTCCTTTTGTATCTGGGTGGTACAGGAGTGGCAGAGATCAGGCAGTTGCCTCAGGTGTCTGCTCTGTGTTTGGCCAACAGGTGGCTGCTGTCAGGGAAGGAATGTCTTGGATTGTTCCCGTTCCTTTGCTGTCCCTTCTGACTGCCAAGCAGTTGGAGCAGATGGTGTGTGGGATGCCAGAAATATCCGTTGAAGTTCTGAAGAAGGTCGTGCGCTACAGAGAGGTGGATGAGCAGCATCAGCTGGTGCAGTGGTTCTGGCACACCCTGGAGGAGTTTTCCAACGAGGAGAGAGTCCTTTTCATGAGGTTTGTGTCAGGAAGATCTCGACTGCCAGCCAACACCGCTGATATCTCTCAGCGATTCCAAATCATGAAGGTTGATAGGGTAAGTTGCTGGGTTTATTTGTCATCTCTATTATGATTATTTTTCCATTCATCTCTAGTATAGTCTGTGCTTTGCCAATAGGAGACAGTTTCTGTAATTGTAAATTCACAGAGTATGGGATGGGATGTGCTCTGAGTCAACCCCAACCATTTTTATTGTGTGGAAGGACAGAGGCTGCATGAATTGCATCTTAATTAAGTTGGTGCAGTTGGTGATTGGAGGCCAAGATGAGTTCTTGCACGGGAAACAAACCTTCTTCTATTGTAACTTGTCCACAGTGATTTTCTGTTCCCATGTCCTTTTCTGTTTGGTAATTTTCATTCTGTTTTTAAGTTTTAATTTTGTGGAAGTGGCAGCACGACGACCACTTGTGAATTCTAACATTTTGAAACCACTGCAGGGAGTTTGCAGTATTATTTTACATCCAGGACGCTTCAGTTGGCATTATTTTGGGGGGTTATGCAGTGAAAGCACATTCTCTGTGAACAACATGAATCAAAAACGTGACAGAATCTAAGATAACAGTGGCTTGTCTGTCATCCTTGGTCAGGTGTCTCTCAGATTGTTGGGACACACTGTGGTATGGAATTGGGATGGTGCTTGGTACCTTCCAGAGGGCTGAGGAGCTGAATGTCATTAGTGGGTTGAATTATTTACAGAGTAGGTGATGCAGCAGAAGTTTGCACTTAATTAAAGATGAAACAAAGGCTGTAAACAAAGGAGGCCAGTGTGCTTCCTGACAGGCATGTGGGGCTGGAGGCAGGGCAGGGGAGGGTGCTGGAACAGGGGTGTGGTGCATTATCCCTGCATGCAGGACTCCTCAGTGTCCCCGTTTCTCCTTCCACAGCCTTACGACAGCTTGCCTACCTCACAGACTTGTTTCTTTCAACTGAGGCTCCCACCCTACTCCAGTCAACTCGTCATGGCAGAGCGTTTGCGCTATGCAATCAATAACTGCAGGTCTATAGACATGGACAATTACATGCTCTCCCGCAACGTGGACAATGCAGAGGGCTCAGACACAGATTATTAACACTCTGTGAACAAAATCACCTTCCTTTTCCTACAAAATAGTGCCCTGAGTCCAAGTCATCGGTGACATGATTTTACGGTAACCCATAGATGTTTTAGGAGCATAAAACCAGATGTTACTAGATGGTGGCCACATTTAGTTACTCTAAATGTAACAAAAAAAATTAGATGTTTTTATTTTTTTGTGATTGTACAAAAGGAAAAAAAAAAGGAAAAACGAAACAAAAAAGTCTGATCGGTAAGTTTTTTCTCCTTTTTTGGTCACTTTTGATAAGTTTGCATGGAGACATTTTGGTGCATTTTTGTTGGGAATAGTACATTTGTAAGCCCTCCCAGTGAACATGAAGAGTTGTACATTGTGTATAATTGTTCATTAGCCAGGACTGTTTTACATGAATATTCACATATTTATTTTGTTTTAATTTGAATTGCCTGTGCAGGGTTCCTTATGCAGAGAAAAAAATAAAGCAAATTCAAGAATGGGTGGCTTGTTTGCCTCTGTGCATGGGGTTGGTTTGCCCAGTCTCCTCATGTTTTATGTTCTGTCCCAGGAAACTGGGGGTGAACTGAATGGTGTTCAGGCAGGGGAGGCATTTGGAGCCCCTGGAGATGGTTCTCTGCTCTGCCTGCTCTTGGCTCTGCTCTGCATTCCCCTGTCTCGGGGCTGGGTTGGTCCCTCCTGCTGCTCCTTGTTGGCCTTGGGTCCTTCTCGCTTCTCCTTTCAACACTTGGCTCCTCCAGGGTAGTTGTTGACAGTAGCAACATGCTGCCTTCTCAGCTCAGGAATCTTTAAATCTTTGGACAAAAAGGTGGTTTCAGCAGAGCTGATTGCTGCTCAGAGTGCCAGCAGTGGAGCTGGCAGTGACAGGGCAGCAGGGGAGGCTGTGGGGTTTGTCCATGTCCCTGGTCCTGCCCTTGGGCTCAGGCTCTTGCAGCTCTCTCTGTTCTCATTACCCTGGAACTGAGGGCAGGCAGACAGGTACTGCTCAGGGGCTCTCTGTGCTGGGTCTGGGGGCAGTGCTGGGCCAGAGACAATTCCCTCTGTCTCTAAAGACATGGTTCCTGTCAAACCAGAGCTGCTGCCTGGTGTTCAGGAGCAGGGCTGGCCTGCAGAGTCTGACCCCATTTACCCCCCTCCTCACCCTCTGTGAGCTCCTGGGGCTGGTCAGGATGTGTATCAGTGTCACCTCACCTGGGACAGTGTGGTCCACCCGAGGCTGGAGCAGAGGGCAGAAGTTGCTGTTGTTTTCCCTCACGTGTTTGTTGTGTGTTCACAGGGATGGATTGGGAAATGTCCTGGCTGTCCAAGCCTGAACTGGTCACTGCTGGAGCTCCCAGTGCTCCAAGGGGGCTGGATAAGCTGTAAGAACAGGCAGGTCTGAGGTTGACTGGTGAGGTTCTCTCAGTTAGGAGAGAATTTGGGTGTCCCATTGCTGTGTTGGGGGAGGATATTCACACTGGGGGCTAAATCTGTAGGTGTAACACATAAAGAATACAGGATTACAAATACAAGGGGTAACTGCTGTATTAAGTCCTATGTTGTTGCCTGCTGGACTTCACTGATGTGTGTTAGTGCTGCTGATCTGTCAGCCTGTTTCATTCAGGCACAGAAAATAATAGAGCTGTGCCTAAAAATTGCAGTTTATACAGACTGTGCAGTTGGCTTGTTGGATAATGAGGGTATTTTTGGAGGCAGTTTGGAGTAAAGTGAAAGAGGATGTTGATACTGGTAAATACTGACGTTCATTAAAAGGTTGTGCCTGATGGAATTTTAACTGCTTGGAACTAGAGAAGGCCACAGATGTGCTTCCATCCTTCCATCATACCCTGAGTAAAATATAATCACTTTATATCCTCGATTTTCAAATTGGATTGCTAAGTGAGGAAATTTATTATTGATGCTGAAAAAATGTATCAACAAATTGTGTTTAAATGTTACCGTGTCATGAACAAACAATCCCATTCAGGTTGGGGAAGAGCAAAGTAACAAGACTCTGAGCATTTGTATATAAATAGGCAAAGATCCTTTTTAGGTTTATAAAGTAAAAACAAGCCACAAACCCCCTCCCTCCAAAACAGTCCTGCCAGAACACTGGCAAAAAGGTTTCAGCAGTAAGTAGACAGATGCAAACCCAGTTTCCTATCTTTCAGCTGCTTGAAAACTGTTGCTGTTCCACCTCCAGAGTCACGGGTCTCATGGCAGAGGGCTGGAGAGCAGCAGCAGCTCTGGGGTTCCTGCTGTGGCTGTCCATTCCTGCCTTGTTCTGGCTTGGCAGCACCCTGTGGAACTGGGCTGGGGAGTCCCAGGTGGGAGCTGTGCCAGCATCCCACTTCCCACATCAGGGACTCTGTTCAGCTCAGTCTCCTTTCCCCCTTCTCAGTGCTGGGCTGGGGTTGCTCTTTGTCCTTCCTGTCCACACTCCCAGTGTTGTTTCCTACTGAAATCTTAGCAATGGGTTAATGAAATGGCAGAGTTTCACAGTGTCCTGCCGTTAAATGTGTTGAAATTATGAAGATGCAGTTGTTCAGTTTTCTTCCTTGTTTGTTTGCTGGGTGAGTGTTTCTTACAGATACACTGACCAAGTATTTCTCTAGAATTGAGCTCAGTTTGACTATGTTGCTGTAATGCTGTGGTTTATTTCCTAGCTCAGCCAAATTAGAGTGTACCAAGGGTGTCTGTGGACCAGCTAAGCAGGATGGGAAGGAGCAGTAAGTACATTCATTTATGCTGAGAGCTGTGAAGTTCTTTCCATTCTTGCTGCCTCTCGTGCAGGATGTTTTCAGGAGTTCGTAGCTGGCTCATCAGTTTTTGCAGAGGGAAGAAGCCACCCCAGGCATGTGGGCTAATGAAATGGTTCTGCTGAAATGGTTTGACATTCACCCTTCCTAGAGAAACTGGAAATGCAATTTTGCAGAACTACTCTTGCACTAAAAATTGGCTTCAGGTGGAATTCTGATAACAACTTCCCATTCCTTCTGTTCAAATATGAACAAAAGGCAAGGTACCAGTTGAAATAAATCTTTCAATACTGAGGCACCAGGGCCAAGCTGGTCCTTGTGACACCCCAAGCATTTCCTGCACTTTAATTAAAGGAGCAACAGTGTTGTAAAAAGAATATGCTGGGAAATTGGAAAATCAAACCAGTTTTTCCTCAGGAACTGAGCCCTAACTTGAGGACCTGGTTCTGTAGTTTAGATGCCAGTGAGCAAAGGGGAAAAGTCTGCTCTCCTTCAGCAGCAGTTTTTCACTTGTTCTTTTTGTTTGAGAGAGATGTTACAGTCACACCATTGTCTAAACTCAGAGAAAAACAGGTATCATATTGGAAATTTGTGGCACCCTTGAATAATTGCTGAAAGAATCAGAAGTCACAGATTTCCTTAGAGGACAAGCTGGCTCTTACAGTCTTCCAGTTACATCAGAAATGAAGATGCAGACAAGTAGCAAGGCTGCAAAACTAAACTGTGAGTAACTGTTAAAATGCAGCAGATCATTTTTAAACCATGATAGTCTTGATGTAGTTGAATTCCAGTTCAGGTGTTTGCATCACAGATTTCAGTGGGATTAATGAGCACCCTGGGGCACAGACACACAAACTGCTGTGCCCTCAGGGATGGCACAGAGGTGGTGAGGCTCTTCATGGGGCACAGCAATGTTGCCAGGAGCTAATGCTTCTAAATTTGCTTTAGGGACACACACACACTCTCTCAGGTGTTCCTGCTCTGTGTAAGGTGGAGATTTAACATGAAATCTTAACTGATTTCACTGGGGTCGAAGCTGGAACTGTTCAGGGCCCAGGCTGTGTGAAGCTGCTCCATGGACAGCCTGGGGCTGTTGGATGAGAAAGCTGAACTGGCACTGGTTCTCCCACATTTCATGGCCTGCTTTTCTTTGCAAGCATCAGGTTCTTCAGTGGCTTATGCTGGATGGGACAGATTTCAGGTAAGTACAGGTTTGGCTGCAGAGTCAGGAATGGGCAGGGCTGTATGGTGTGCTCTCTAGGAGTCACTTCTGAATTCACATCAGAACTGGTGAACAGGATGGGAGACAGTGGAAAGCAGAATCTGAGGATGTGCTCCCACACAGAGCACAGGGCTTGAGAAATGCTGTGGTTCAAACAGAACCCTGCAGAATTCACACTTGATCACAGGGATTTTCTGTGGTGTTACACTGAGACTGACCCCCCTGGGGTGGGTCACTGCAGGACACAGGAAGGGAGCACTCAGGAATGTTTAACTTTCCCCAGGAAAAGTCTGGAAGAGCATAAAGAGCCTTGGAATGTGGTGTTGCCAGTCCTGGGTGCCCAAACCACACCAAACCCAGGGTGTTGTATCAGAGCACATTTCATACAGCCAGGCTTTGGTGTCACGTTCTGCAGATGGCACAGCATCACCTGCAGAGCTTCAGCAGTTCCACTGCGCTGTCAGAGCAGCAGGGAAGGGACAGCCCCGTGGTTTGGGATGAAAATAGCTCCTTGGTTTGTACTTGGCAGTGAGAAGTGGGTGTTTGTATACAATGGTCTGCAGCGTGTTCCTAGTTTAGCATTTACAGCTGCAGGTTCCAAGTCACTGTCTCTTCTGTAGGTTGGTTCTCTGGACCACATTTGTTCATACTGTGCTTCCTTTAAGGTCAGCTTGCAAAGGTTACCTGGTGTGTCCTGCATTCTGCAAGTACATCGTGCAGAGGGTCAGCCTGTGGGGTTTGTGCATTGAGTCTCTGCTTCCCTCACTTAATCAAAGCGCCTGGTAATTATCTCCCACTGTTAATCACTAAGGAAGTGCTGCTTGCCAGGCTTTTGCTGGAAAGAGCAGGAAGTGGCTGTCCCCCCTGGCAGGTGGGTGTGGATGTGCCCTGTCACAGAAAGCTGCTAATGCCTCCTGCCCTGAGAGTTGTGGAAATCGTACCCAGTCTCTGCCGTGCCTTTGTGCCCTTCCTCATTACTGGAGGAGTTTAGAAAGTGGGGGGTCCTCTGAACCTCATGGTGGAACCTCAGTGGGAGGCTCTTCCTTCATGTTTGTGTTCTGGGGTCTGTGTGAATCATTCTGCCTTGGTTCCAACTCTTTGTGTGCTTTTGTCTCTGCATGGTTTTTCTGTGCAGTAATTAGTCAGGTGAGCTGTGCCATCAGACTTACTGCCCCTTCTCAGACTCCTGTGAGACCTCGTTAAATCCCATCCAATTTATTGAACTCTAATTGTCATTTGGCCTCAGTAAAACCCACTGCTGCTTCCTTCTGAGCCAGGTGACTTCCACTCACCCCCACCAGGCTGTCCAGCCTGCAGGTTTCGTGACAGCAGCACGGGGTTGGTTTCCAGTGTTGAGGAACAACAGAGAGCAAAGGATTTGATCCTTCAGCCTTTCCCCAGTGCAGCCTGTGAAAGACAAATCACCATTTTCGGGGCTGAGCCAGGAGAGGAGAGTTCAGGTGAGGTGAAGTGCCCACACTGATCACCCACATTTATCCCATTTGCTGCACTTAAAGCTGAACCGATTTCCTCGGTGCCTTTTCAAGCACCGGCTTCTTTTCGGGCCGGCTGTCTGGGATCATGGTGGCACTCCTGTCTGCCCTCAGCATCACTGAGGGGCACTTTGCCCTGAGTGTCTCGATGCCAGCGTGGGTGATGTTCCTGCAGAAATCCACGTGCAGGGTGTGCAGGGAGCGCCCGTGCAGCGGCACCGCCTGCAGGGTGCGGTCCGTGATGCGCACACAGTTCTCCAGCCTCAGTGTCCTCAGCCTGGGGCAGCTCCTGAGCAGCAGCACGATGCAGTCATCTGTGACATGGCCACAGCCTGAGAGGGTCAGCGACAGCAGGTTTGGACACCTGGAGACATGGGGGACAGGTGAGACCATGGCAGGAACGAATCCTAGAGCCTTCCTTCGGGAGGGGTGAAAGGGCACCAGTAGGTGGGGGCATATGTGGATCTTAATCTTTCCTAGTGGCAAGGCCTGTTCTGTTGGTAGCAGCACCTCCAGCCCTGCTGGCAGTGGAGAAGGGGCTGTGGAGGCTCCATTGCTTTTTCTCAGGGAGCTGCAGGGTGCTGAGGGGCACAGGGAGTGAAGGCCCAGCAGAGATGAGCCCTTCTCAGGATGAAGGTGAGGACAGCTGAGAGAAGAGACTGCTGTGTGTGGGCAAACAGGACACTCCCGCTTGATTTTTCAGGAATTATGGGTCTATTTCAGCTCCTTGGATTTACTGAACAAGTGCCAGCTGCTGCCTATGAGTGTTGGAACCCCACACAGGTATTAAATTCTCCTTTGAGTCACTGAAACTGCTAAGAGCTCCACTGTTAAACAGCAAAGGAAAAAAGCTGTTTCTTGCTGCTTGGGCAGCCCTGGGAAGGCTCAGGAAAGGTCTGTTCCCAGTCAGGCGCTGCTGATGGGCCCTGGCTGTGCTGGAGCCGGGGCTGGAGCAGCTCTTGTAGACCTGTTCCAGCCTGCCAGAAGTGTGGGGTGTCTGTGAGCACTCCCATGGCCAGCTCTGTGCCTGCAGCACGGGCCTTTAGGGGCACAAGAGCAGCGCACAGCACGTTCCTGTTCCTCTCCAGCCCAGCTGTGTCCCTGCTGCCGCCCGACTTCCCCTCCGAGCTGGGGGAGGAAAGTGAGAGCTGTCAGCTGCCCGAGCTTGGCTTTTCACTCTTGTCCTTGGCAGTTAGGAACAGTTAGAGCAAAAAGCTGGCAGGGTCAGGAAAGGCTCTGACCTGAGATCCCTTGTGCCTTCAAGAGAATGAGACTTCACACTCGGGGAGAAAACTGGCTATTTAATTTGCATTTGAATGCTGGGAATTTTGTTCCAAGGGGAACGTTTCCAATGATTGCTGCAAGAGAGGGCAGGAAGTGGCATTATCCTTTGTAGGAACAGGTGTGCTGACACTTTGCCTATTACTCCCCATTTTTATCAGTTCTAGAACAGTTACTTCTGAAATCTGGTCCTTGCAACTTAATGCCCTGTTTTGTTCCAGTGCTTGTTTTGAGCTCCCCGGTGCTGCTCTCCCCAGTCACTGTGTCCTGGGAGTATCCTGTGATGGTTGGCTATTTCCATGTCCCTTCTGGAGCTGAGCTGTGACACTCAGGGGCTGCCACCCCTGTGGGCTCTGAGCTGGGCCCACAGCCAGCCCTGGCCTTGGCTCTGCCCCTCCTCAGGGAACTGATCTTTGCTTCGTAGCAGCAAAGCTCGTGTCAGAAACGCTCTGCACCCAGAGCTGCCTTTACTCTTTCTCTTCCCTTAGTGCAGTTCATAAGAAGCTGAGTTAAATTTCAGTATAAAAGCCATGCTTATTGCTTAGAATGAAATTAATCTGATGTTTAGTAACATGCTCGATGGACTTGGCTGTTCTGATGTGTGTTTACTGTCTGAAATCATTCCTTTCCCTTGGGCCCCCAGCTCCTGCCAGGATGGTGTGGTGCAGTCAGGCAGCAACAGGGGAGGCAGCACTGCACCTTCCCACGGTAATTAGTCAGTCTTCGAGAAAGAGAAGGAAAGCACAGGCTGAAGGAAAGTCAGTATCAAGTATTCATTACTGCCACTCTAAAATGAACTTAACATTGCATTAAAAGGGTAAAGTCAAAGCACTCACATGCTTCATGCTCTGTTTCAGGCAGGTCGGATGGAGCATTTTAAAACCAAGACAGTGAGAAGCTCTCACTTGTCTCACTTCACTCATTTCAAGGCAGGGAAGCTGCACAGTCACACCCAAAGAACGTACCTGTTGCAAACGTCTAGTAAAAAATCACTGACAGTGTTTTCATGCCTGTCACAGAAGTCTTTCTGGAAACTGTTTTTCAGCCAGTCCTCAATGTTACACACCTTGACTTGCTCTGAGTACCAGCAGATGGACAAGTATTTTAAAGCAGGTCCCAGGAGGAAGTTATCCTTCTTTAGTTCCACTGGAGAATGGAAGTTCAACAAAGACCACAGGAAAGGATCCTGAAACACTTCTAGCAACCTGTGGCATGTTTTTGCTAAATTCCTCCTGCTGTTTTTGTCCAGGAAGGAGAAGAGGTGCAGGAGGCACTCCCGGTTGAGCTGGGTGATGTGCATGGCAGGGCTGCAGGAGCAGCAGTGCCCCAGGGGCTCTGCTCCCCACAGCCTCTTGCACATATATGGCTCTGCACTGGGGTTATTTTTGGCCCACAAGTGGTGCAGCAGCTCACAACAGGGGAAGGTGCATGCAGCTCGTGTTCCCTTCCACAAGGGAGTGGGATGTGCAACAGCAGGACCTGCCTGCCATGAAATGCTTCCTTAAAAGGGATTTTTCTTCCCTTGCCACTCCTGAAGGTTACAAAGTCCTTGTGCTGAGGTACCAGAGGGGGTGTAAGCACAGCTGCAGGCAGTGCCTGTGCCAGCCTTGCCCACTTGGAGGATTTGGCTTTCTGAGCAGCAGTTTGGGCTTGCAGTGCATGACAATTGTGGCTTTCATTTGTTCACTGATTTTTCTGAGGTTGCACTTTTGCTTCATGCTCAAGGACTGGATAATGAACTTCCAGCTTGTCAAAAGAGCTGAAAGATTCCCCGGGGGCTCTGAAGGCCCTACACACACTCTGCAGGTTCAGTTTAGAATGCTGGGCAGTTCCCTGCAGTTACTTGGGCTGGGCTCTGGTCTGTAAACAAAGCTGGCTGTGTCCCACCTTCTGCAGGAGGGCAGCAGTGACACACAGGGCTATGTTTAGCTCCTTGTGGGCTTGTGCTTTAAATAGATGTCTTCTGTTAGCTTGAGCTTTACCGGTGGGGTTGGAGTGGTTTTGCAGGTTTAGTTCTGTTACCACAGACACCTTTTTTCCACCTTTTGGAAAGAGGAGATACAGGATTGGTTTTACCAGTAAAAGTATCTGTTTTCCAGGAGAGGGAGAAACTGTAGTAGGAAGAAAAATAAAGTGATGGCAAGTGGTGGGTTGGAACCAAAAGCAATAAGCATTAACTTTCATGTTTGTGAGATTAAGGTATTTTATCCCCGTGCTCTGCCCGGTGTAAATCCAAAATATTTACCAAAAAAGAGCACTGGGGGGTTTCACATCTCTAAGAGCTGGGAGACTTTATGTACCTGTGCATTTTAACGAGGAATGTTTTAATCTCTGACAGGGCTGAGGAGGACCAAGGGTCCCTTCTCCTCCTTACCCTGAGAATGCAGTTTGAAGTTCTAGTCTGGCCAAGAAGCCGTGAGAGTTGTTTGCAGTGTGCAGCAGCCTGGCCCTCCCGTGCTGGGGGCCAGGAGTGCCTGCCCACAGCTGGCACACACAGGAAGGGCAGCTCTGTTCAATTCTTTACAGGCTGATTTCCTCCTGTGTGCAGGGAGCTGTGCTGAACAACTGCCAGTCTTTTTGCCATTTAATCTTTTCCTTGACATGAGGAGGAGATTCCTGCTCCCCCTGCTCGGAAACGGGCTCTGCACAGTGCCAGGACTGCTCTCTGAAGCCAAGAAAGGGACAGGATGTCACATGCCAGGTGAGCCACTCACTGGAAAACAGCAGCTTCAACGGTGTGCCAGCAGGTGTTGTCCTTCATTCTCACACTGGCATTTTCAACCCTCACTTTTAAGAACTTACCTTCCTTCTTGAGCAGGTTTGAACAGCTGAGACTGCTCCGAGTTGTTACACATACCAGAGTATTATTTTAAAAAATATTATTGAAAACCCCAACCAAACCCACAGGACAACAAAGCCCCGAGCCAGCAAAGCTGAGTGACGAGGTCAGCAGGGCTAGGCTGGACTCCTGCCAGGCACAGTGGATGCACCACAACTGCACAGAAATGAACAGCAGGTGGGTGACAAGGCCCTTCAAAAGGGACTGGCAGGTCCTCTGTGGGTTCAGAGTTTGGTGGAGGTGGTGGTACACAGGGACACTTCAGTTGCTTTATTGTGTTTTCTCCAGAACAAGGCCCAAGGCCCTGCCCTCTGTGTTCCAAGGACTGACACTAATGTTGTTCTGCAAGGCTGGAGAAGGACAAGAGGAGTTTCGTGTTCTAAGGAAAGGAGACACTTTAATGGCACATTTTCCATAAACACACTGTGTGATGAGATATAATTCACATTCAGCCTGGAAATGCTCCAGAAACACACAAGATGAGCACAGTCAGTAACTCCTCACTGGAAATTACACACAAGAGTTTAATGGTAAACAATTACAACTATGGCACTACAGTACTTGAGGAGATCCTAAAGCACACTGGAATGGGCTCTCAAGGTGCCAATGACCTCATCAGTAAGACACAGACACAGCAGTAATGAAACATTGTTGGGGAAACTTTGGAACACCACGTGCTACACTTGCCATGGGTGTGGTAAAATCCTCACGAACGGCCTCCTGCTTTTCATCCAAGTCCACTGTCCCTGCCTGTCTCAGTCTGAAACTCTCTTGCTGACCTCGGAGAGGTGGACATTTTGCAGTTTTGCTTGACACAAACCTTGTCTCCAGTTGTATACGTGGCTAAACAATTACTAACAAAAGGACAACCTTGGATGGGACAAATTTTGGTGACAAATACGCAAGTCTTTGAACTGTAGAGAGCAGTTGCTGCTTGCAGAGCAGTCACGAGCAAGAAAAAAAATTCTTGCCAGCCTAGTGTGTACTGTGATCAGCAGTAAGTAGAAAAGAAACATTTGGCTTAAATGAAAGAGATATTCCCCCCCACAAGCTAGTAGATAAATATAGGATATACAAGTAAGGTTAAAAATGTAATACTAGGCCAGGTGCAGTATATGGTACTGGTTCAGTGCTCAGATACTTTTTTTTTTGACACCACACTGAAGAGAATACAGTGGATAAGCAAAGTTCTCCACCAGGAAGAGAAATACTTGTGTTGCCACAACAAACTGTTCATACTGTCCATCTGGGGTTGCAGTGGGAGCAAGTGAACTGAGGGAAGGCTTGACACTGTCCTTGTTCCAGCAGAGCAGATGGGCCGCGGTGATTGCATGGTGTGCCCGCAGGGACACAGCCCTGCCCCAGGGCGCAGCAGAGAACACAACTCTGACCCAGAAAGAAGGAGAAGCTCAGTAAAATAAGTGAATGTCGCTGAAGAGTACAAATGGAAATTTCTAAGAGTACAGAAAGGCACATTTACATCACTGGTTTGCAAGAATACTGCACACACTTGCCTACTGCAGGGTCTGTGGCTGCTGGCTCACAGCTCCCGTGCTTTGAGCTTGGCCTTGGCACAGGGTAAGCCGGGCAGGACTCCAGGGCAAGCAGCTTGCAGCCAAAGGCAGCTCTAGGGGGTGTCCCCTGCTGCTGGGAGCAGGGAGGGTGGTAACCTGCTGGGATGCTGCTCCTCCTGCCACACACACCAATTTCACACCATTTGCTGCCTGTGTAAATACCAGTGACCTATTCTCAGGGAGGAGAAGAAAGGCTCTGCCTGCAGGAAAGGGAGAAATGGAAGGTGACAAACTATCTACAATTTAAAGCAATGAATAGTTCTATTTGTTGTTCAGCTCAGTTAAAAGACAACATCCTTCTGTATGTCACTGTGTATCAGCTAATAACTCTCTAGTTCTAACCTGTGTACACCATTAGCTGTGCTGAATGCTTTCTGAAGTTTCATAGGAAGCCAATTTCTCCCTTCCTTGGTTTAGGACGCTGTGGAAAAGCTCTCAATGACAGTCCCAACCCTGTGAGTGTTCCCTGGCCCTGGCCCAGCCAGCAGGGACCCCCCAGCACTGCAGGGCTGGGGTTCCTCCACACTACCAGGTCTTCCAGAAGCATTAAATAAACTGGGCAATCACACTGGGAGTTCTTGTTTCAGACTGCTGGTAATAGGGATACAACGGGGTGTTTGATGGTGACTCTACATCAAATATATTCTACTTTTAGTCCCACCCTTGGGAGCCTTCAGGGGTGCCCAGCTGGGCTGGGGAAGAGACCTGAAATGCAGCATTTGCCAAATTTCAGATGCCATGGCAGACCCCTGGCTTGTGCAGCAGTGGTTCTGCTCTCCACCTTCTTTCATCTGACTGACTTCCACTCCTCAGAACAACAGCACAGCTAAAATCTGGGCTGTTTTTTTTAGCATGTCTTTCTTCATTACAGAGCCAAGTTTTAGAAACTGCCTCACCCCCCCAGTGCTCACCTGGAGACTAAGCAAAGATGCCCCCAGGCTCCCTGAGTGCTCCCCTCAGCTGCAGCCTGGGCTGTGCCCCTCACCAGGCTCTATCCTCCCTTCAGGCTGCAATGAAGTGATTAAACAGCCCCGTGCAGAGCCCCTGGAACAGCACCTGCCTCCTCTGCTTCACCTGCCCTGCAGAGCTACATTTAGCCCCAAAAGAACACAGAGCCCAGGCTGCACCCCCAGTTCTCACCAGGAAACAGGGCTGGGGTCACACTGCCAGGAGGTCTCCCAGGTTTTCAAGCCAGTGGTCATGGTCCAATTTCAGGGTGAGAGTCTAAAACAAGGGATGTCTAATGCCAGTCAGGTTCAGCTGAAAAAACATCTCAGCACGACTGAGACAGGTAAATTTAAGATAATGGCTTTAAATTTGAAGTGGGTGAGGGGAAGACCATATGTGAGGAATACTTGAATTAAATTGCAGTATTGATACAATTGAACCAACTGTTTATTTACAATGATTCCTGAAAGTCAGCAGCCTGAATACACACCAATATAGCAGCAATTACCTGGTCTATTTAATGATGCCACACCTCCTCTCTTCTGCAGACAGAGAATGATTGCTCAGAGGTCACTGTTTAAGTTTCCTGCACGAGGGAAAATGGTACGTGCAAACAATTCCTTGATGGAAAGAGGTTAAATCCTATCTAGGTACCAGCACTGGAACAGCAGGGAGGGGTATTGCTCTTCAGAAGCACATTTATCTGGCTTGGAAGGAGGACAGAAAGCTTCTTGGATGTAAATGTGCCTTTAGGAAGTGAGAACTGAAAACATTAATATAAAAAAAAAAAGCCAAATAACTATTTCATGAAACTATATATATAAAAATCGAGTTATCACAACTAAAGCAGCAAATCAAAATCTGCTGAGGTTTTCTGGTATAACTAAAAAAAAACAAAAAACCAAAACAAAAAAACCCAAAAACAAGTTAGTTTGTGTCCAAGTTCAGTAAGTCAAAACGCTACCAATCGACACAAGCCAACTAAAAACCCACGAGAGGAAATGGCAAAGTGCACAATGAAATGAAGAAGTCTCGGCTCAAGTATTTCTGGAGCACTGGAAATGGTTGGCGGCGCGGGCAGGGAGGGCTCAGAGCTTGTCGGCGCCGGGGCGCGCCTGGCGCTCCACGTAGAACAGGATGTAGGCCTTGGCCTTGCCCACGGTCTCCTCGTCCGTCAGCGTCACCGTGCTGTCGTTGAAGTGGAACCAGCGGCCCTCGTGCGCCGCGTACGCCGTGTAATGGCCGGAGCCCACCCTGCGGGACAGCACAGTCAGGGCACGCGGGGGACACGAGGGGGACACGGTGGGGGACATGGGGGACACGGGGGGTGAGGGACATGGGGGCACCTCGGGGGACACACAAGGGGTGGGGGACATGGGGGCACCTCAGGGGACACACAAGGGGTGGGGAACATGGCACCTCAGGGGGAAGGACAGGCAGGGGACATGACACCTCCTGGGGGGACAGGAGGCAGGGGACACAGCATCTCTGGGGAGGAAATGAGAGGGGACACAGAACCTCCGTGGGGGACAGACAGCAGGCAGGGGACACAGCACCTCCTGGGGGACAACAGGCAGGGCACACGACACCCCACCGTGCCCCACCTTGTGCCAGGGCTGACACAGTGCCCACAGCAGGGCAAGGCAGGCACTGACAGCCCCCACAGCAGCTGGGAAGGTGCTTCCCTGTGTGAGCTGTGGGGCTCCAAGTTTTTCAAACTAAAGCTTTATATTAAATAAAATCATCACTTACTGGGATGAGGTTAAAGGGGTTTTTATCTAAAACCCCCTAGTTTTTGTGCAACCCTGAACTTCCTTATTTGCTTATGTGCAAATCCAGGCCATTATTCAAGCCCTGGCTCTAAAAATCTCACTGTGCTCTATTTTCAGAAACCTTCCCCATTTCAGGCTCGAGAGACTCACGTTGTCTAAATATAATCAGAAGCATAAACTAATCCCAGAATATCAAGAGGACAATCTTCCTTTGCTGTCCATGTAGGTTTTTTACAACTCTGAAGCACCAATTGTGCCCTGCGTTGCTACATGGGCTGCCTTTAGTAGCCAAACCCAAGAGTTCAGACCCTTCCTCTAGAGAAGGCAAAGGGAGGGGCTTTCTGGACAGAACTGACACACTGGGGTTTACAATTACAATTACATTACAATTACAATTATATTACAAGGTTGTGATGGGGTTTCATTTCTTTAAGAAAACTCCCTTCACAGCTCACCCCCAGAGAGTGACTCCTGACCAACAGGAACACTTTTCTCTCAGGATAACAGTTGTCTTGTCCTACTACTGTTCTCTCAACAGATCTGTCCAGGGTGGGAGAAGTTAAAAAACCCCCACCAATTTTCCTTCACAGTACCAGCAGTAGCCAGCCCTGGGGCAGGGCTGTGAGGAGGAAGGGTAACAGTGCAAAACTGCTTTCACAGTGCCCACATCAGGGTTGCAGTTGTTCCAGAGGTGCACACACACACTTCTTGAGCACAAATGCACTTTCTCTTTTGTGCTAAGAACCTCCAAATGAGGCAGCAGCTTCTGGAAGGCCCCCTGACTCATTCTCTTGCTTTAGGGCTTTCCATTCCTAGAGGAACTAGACTGTTTTCATTCCATCTCACACTTCTGTCATTAACCCCAGCGACTGCCCATGGGCATTCACAGGAGCAACTGTATAGATCTGTCTGAAGTTAATTGAAACTTAGTTCCTTGCCAATTTATAAATTACTGCTTATTTGCACCAGTTAAAATACACTCTCCAGGGACAGAAAAGCCTTGCATGCACTTCACAGAGAAGGTGTGTGCCAACACAGGCTGACTGCTTGTACTCACCCTGAGCCATGATGCACAACCACAGCCACGAGGTCATACAGGCAACTCTCTGGGCCACTGTTTTCAGGCTGTGGTTGGAAAAAACAGACAAATCTTCAAATCTCCAGAGCACCTCCTGTGACTTGTCACACATGTCACGGAACAAATGCCTGCAGAGAGTGCTGGCAAGCCTTCTTACCTCTAACAAGTAGCATTTCATGTCTAGGCCTCGCAAGGGAAACTCGACATACGTGTCCACCTTGTTCCTCAGATATGCTGTCCAGTGAAAGCGTTTCAAGTGTAAGCAGAGCACCTGCAGGGACAGGGACAGGCAGGGCTCAGGGACAGGCACCTGCAAGAGCCTCAGCTCCTGCTTCAGCCATTATTTCACTCGGCATATTGGCACAGCGCTGCTTTCCGTGCTCATACAAACCTTTGGTAGTTTCTGAATCCAGAATTTTTTGGTGGACTTCTGTTTCTTTTTGCACTTGTGACACATATACAGCTCTGTCTCGTCAAGTTCTTCCAGGTCTGTAAAACTGCGAAGACAATCTGAAAAACAGCAGGATACAAAAAAACCTGGCACAACCACACAGGGAAAGCTGATTCAAGATGACATGGAGTGATTTTTGGAACAAATACAGCACTGAAGGTGTGCACAGCTGCTGCAGTCACTCTAGTATATCACTTGTGCAGCAAAAACCTCTGTAAGCATGTGTTTTAATACCATGTTGTGACATGCAGCCTTTCCTGAAACAGCTATAAGCAGTTTGAGAGAGAAAAAAAAAAAAAGGCATCCACAAAATCTCCACCTTTCAAACAAAATTCTGCCCCACATTCAGCACAGCTGTTTTCAAAGCAAGCTACATGACTTTCTAACAAAGAATATTCAGCTTCTGAAAGTGGTTTGGCATTAGATAGAAGGTGAACACAGACAACAGTAGGGTTTTGTTTAGTATTTCACAATCTGCAGCAAGTATATTCACAAATCTGTAAAATTTAACATGCTTTTCAAGCAGGTCAGGGAGAGCCCTGCTGCCCAACCTGCTGGGTGGCATTGATGTTGTCTAAGCAGCAGAAGCCCCAGAGCCACCCTCCTGTGTGAGAGGCACGTGGTTCTGAGCACTGAGCCTTGCAAATCCCACAGGCAACAATGCAGGTGAGCTGGCTGGAAAGGCTGGGAGACACTGGGAATCCTCTGACTAGAGAGAAGGACTCTGCTGGAATCCTCCCTGGTATTTAACTGCCCTCAGGAAGCCCTTCTTGGCCCCAGTTTATCATGGCAGTGTCGAGATACAGTGACTGGGGTAAGGCCTACACGGAAAGTGATTCATTCTGGCACCTTCCAGCCCAGAGTGTGGGAAATGAGATGGCACCAAGTGACCCCCAGGTGAAAGGCTGCTCCTCTGAGGGGCACTCTGGGTGCTGGAGATGATGGCACTGCCCGAGCCCCCTCACCTCGTAGTGTGCACATTGGTCCACTCTCCTGGTTTTTAGTCCGTTTGTTTCTGAACTGACTTGGAATATCTAGCGAGAGGTCTAGAAAAAACAAGGATTAAAACATACATGAATAAATTGTGAATCAACCAATGCCTGGCTGAAACTCTGGGTCAGTCGTGTGCCACCCAAACATACCCAACCCTCAGGCACAGGGTATTTTGAAAGCATGAGGCACCTTACCTAGGAATGGGTCGAACTTCCTCGATTCAGTCCCACAGATGAGGCAGTTGACTTCGTTTTGCAGAATGCCTCCAAAAATGGCTGTGACAACAGTAGATGCTCCATTTCTAGACAAACCACATCAGAGAGGGAGGTGCAGTCAGGCAGGAGGTCTGAGCTCCCCTTCCAGCCCCTGCTGGGTGTTTACCCCTCCCACTGCTGGGCCCAGCTGGTTGTGTGTGGGGAGCAGGCACTGAGAGCACCCCCGTGGCAGGGCACTCACCCAGAGCTGCACAGTGTGCCCACCCAGTGCTCACACCACAGCTAGTCAGTGGCCACACTATTCTGCTTCATCTTGTACCTAAAGGCAGTTCACCCTGTGTGTGCTCTAAGCAGATGCTCAGACTCTGAGTGTTTAAGTATTCCAGCTGGCTGCATTTCTATAGTGGAGCTGTACCTGATACTCAGTATTTTAACACTGTAATTAAGGCTGTATCTGAAACAAGAAGTCTTCCCTCCTAGGTAGGTCAAGTACATTTTTGTTTTAATTCTCCACCCTTTGTTACAAGTACTTTTGCATTCTTAGAGCATGTTTGTGCACTTCACTGCCAAAGACAGCTCAAGTTGCATTAAGGCCTCATAAACAATGTGCAATATCATCATTGTTCTCTAAGCTTTCACTGCTCTCCTACTTCATTCTTTTAGCAGGTTATATAATGGGCCTGCTTCCCATAGTCCAATTTAAAAAAAAAAAACCCAACCAAATTTTAAGTTACATTATACAACTGCTGAACTTGCTGGTTTGTGGTGTAGATGTGACACTACAGACCTGTGTTCCTGCCCTGCACCTCACCTGTGTCTTTACAGGTCACCTGAAGGCTGCTGGAGCAGGAGGAAATGGCTCCTCAAAGACACTGGTACACAGAGAGGGAGCATTTGCTACACATTTCTTACTTCACTGGAGGCCTTTAAGTGCATGTGACCTTACTCTGCCCTCGACAGAGCACACCTCACTCCACCTCCCCGTGCATCTGAGCAGCCACTCTCAAGGCAACATTACAATAGATGGGTGAGCAAAGTTGAAATTCCCCCTGGATTTTGACACTCAAAATGCTGACAAAACAGGAGTGGTTTAGTTTTCAAATACACGTCAATTCTACGCACATTATAAGATTATTTTGTGGGATTTTTAAGCATCAGCAACACAACATAAACAGAGTAAAGAGCACAGTCTGAACCCTAGGCTTTCCAAATAAAGCATCTCTAAACCCCTGCCTCTCTCAGGCCTGCTTACTGTGTCCTGATCAGCACAGGAAGAGAAAACTCACTCAGGGAATCAAGGACTTAGGGACAAATATGCAGGCTGAACTGACTTAATGTTCCTTCCTAAGGCAATTAAAAGGTTTTCTCTCTGTGACAGCTGAGACAGAATTCAGAGCCAACAATATTTTGAGAAGTACAGAAAGAGGAGTGAAACATGTAATGACACCTCTCTTTCCAGGTACACAGGAACATGAAAATCAAAATTATCCAGAAAAAAAAGCAACAGCTTTAACTGCCAAGTGATATGCAACTAGAGCAAGATCAAGTGCAAGAAAGCTGACTTCCAGTGACTGCATTGCTCAGTTAATGCAGGAGCTTTGCTGACAAGTCAAATATCCAAACAGTTGGCCATCTCCTTTGCTCCTGGAACATGCAGCCATCCATCACCCTTGTTATTACAATGTCCCAACAACTCACACCTACGAAACTGCTGATCTAGACACTTCCTTTTGGATCCTGCAAAATGCCCATCCCTCATCACCTGCAGCTTTGCAGCTCCTGACATTACAGAGGCGCTGAAGAGAACTCAAACCAAGGAACCCCCAGTTTGAAATTTCAGGGCCACCACATGCAGACCCACCCAAAGGCACTGAGGAAATCAACCCCCCCTTTCTTACATGCAGCACTTGTTGCTTGCAGACAGGTTGGAATTCTCTTGCAAGATGACCGAGCGTGAGACGCCGTTGAAGCCGCCCTGGAGCTCCAGGTGGAGGTGGTCCAAAAGGTACCGCATGAACTCGTGGGCATCCTGCTGCTGGTATCCCCTGGGGACAGGAGGCAACAACAGCAATAAGTCACAAAACATATGGGTTGCTTTGGAGGTGACACACTGCACCAGGGCCAGGACAAAACTTCTGCTTGTTTAATCACCCTGAGCAGACTTTACACGCATAAACTTCTCCAAGCAGCCTTTGGAAAGGCACAGCAATGTCGGGACAGACTAACAGACTTTGGTCCTCTGCACGTCTCTTTTGGAGGATGGAGAAACATTTAAGAATGTACATTTTAGACAGGAAGAGAAAACAACAGGGAGAAGCAGGCACCTACCATCTGCCCAGGAACTGGGTTAACATAACACAGCAGGCCACATTAACTGGCCTCACCCAGCCCAGCCTGTGCCAGCAGCACTCCAGGAATGAGAAGTACACAAGGGTAGCAGTGACTAGCCCTCCATTTGCTTTGGTGCTCATTGGGTTTCATTCAGACACCCCAGCAGAACTGCTACAAATCCCATTCACACAGTGCACTGCTTGTCCCTCCTTTGAATCTGACAGGAGTTATGGTCAATACATTGTGCTCTCAAACCTGGTAAGATTCAAAAGAAAGATACCACCAAATGTATTGTTCATGTGGGATTCAGTCAGTATTTATGAGTGGTTTTCATGCAGCCACTAATCCCACTGGCTTTGGCAGGTCCAAGTGTTTGCTTGCCTGGTTGTTCCCCTCCCCACCAAAGGCAGGAATTGAATCTCTGGGTTTGTTTTCCATATGCATCTTTCAGTCTGAAATAATTAGGACAAGAGCATCATTTCTTCTAGGGTGAGATCTATATTCATGCTCAGTATTGCACCCCTCCCCTGCATAACTCACACACCATTTGCTGGGAGAGGGAGGGAATGGGAGGGCACTCAGAGCATCTCCTGAACCCCTGGAGTTGGTAGGATGGGGCTCCAGCCTCAGATGTGCCCTGCCCTCAGCAGCAAAGCTGCTCCATGCCCATTATCTCCCCACTACCAACACTTACCCAGGAGAACAGCGAAGCCATCAGGGTAAAATGGGCCTTTACAGTTATTTAAGCTAAATCAAGCAGCAAATGCAACAACCAACTGCTGTTCATTTGCCATTAAGCTGTACACTGAGACAAAGCAGGAAAGCATACAGAGGGCAACAGTGAAAGCTTTGTGCAACACTGACATAATTATGTGCAAGCTGTTGTAGGCCAAGCTACCGAAACCCCTTCAGAGGAGGAGCTGGCTTTGCCTCTTCCTCCAGTTCCTTTTTTTAGGCTGTTTTATCAGGCCTTCCCTCCCTTTTCCACCTCACTACTCCACCTAAGCATTGGCAATAAGTATCACACAGGAATGTCTGGGAGACAGTAACAAATGGGTTTTCTATGCCAGTGCTCAGGGGAGAGAAAAATGTTTGTAACACTCATGGCAGAGCATCCCGAGCTGGAGAGAAGTGAGAACAGGCTCCGTGCAACGTGAGGCTGAGGTGTCTGGGGAAGGACACACATATGTATTGCTAGGAGGTAGCAGAACAGAAATGAAAGAAAGCCTTTTCCCCTGGGAGGATTACAGGAATGTTTTCTTCCAAACTAGCAGCTTTAAAATAAATTAACAAGTCTGCACAGCACCCTGAAAAACATGGGCAGCACTGCCTACCTATTGCAACAGAAAAACTGGCACACACAAACTCTGCTGTGCTTCAACAGGCCACAGTCCTGCACAGCCAGAAGAGGACTTAAGTCTCCCAAAGCTGCAAAATAATTATACATTTGTTGAGACAAAGCAATAAACCAGAACTCTTCTTCAAAGCTGCGTGTTAATGCTGCCCAGTTTTGAAGTTGCTGAGGTAACCCAGGGTTTCTTAGTTTACTGAATACAGGTAACTTCAGCACACAGCCACCACATTAAACAGCTGAAGACTAAATTTATGGCAGGTCTTTGCTTCAGACACCTTATTGACATGAATCCCTCACAAAAGAGCTCTGAAGTACGTGGCACACGCTTGCTCTGTAACAAGTCTGAAGAAATAAACCTCTGGAATCATTCCACGTGGTTGGCTGTGCCCCTGGTGCATGTATTTATACTTGCATAGAAGCATGCTAATTATAGATGGGAAATTCTTTGGATTTGTTAAAAAGTACAGATTACAGATCTTTAAAAGGACATGATTATAGGGACAATGCACTGTTTAAAATGAACTGTGATCTTAAAGCCCTTCACAAAAAGCACAGTTCCTCTGGCAGTCTGCTTGGGTAACAAAACTGATCTCCATCCACCCGAAGCAATCCCACTCAAGCCCACCTCCGATGTTCTTTTTTCCCACAGGACATAAACAGGGACAGTTACCAGGAAAACACAGCAGACTATTTATCCAGCAGTAAATCAGCAAAACACACATCTTGCAGCTCGGCAGGAGGCTCCAGAGGCACTGCAGCTGTGCCTAGAGCAAGCACAACTGATCCTCTACTCCCTGCTGCAGCATGGCACACAGGGGCATGGAGGGCAGCAGCAGCACTTCTTTCTGTACCCTCCTGAAGGAGAAGGGCACTCCCTGCCCTTCCAGGCAGCTGAATCTCTTTGGCCTAGAACGATCAAACCACATTTGCAAGCGTTTCCTCCCCCTGCCCCATCCCTTCAGGCTTCAAAAGCACAGGCCAAAGTGGTTGGTTTGCTGCTAACCATGCTACTGGCTCTTCCTTTTACATGTACGTCCATCTGGCTTCTCCCAGGCTCCCAAGGCAGAACTGGAATTGCAGCTTTTACAAGGTGCAATTAAGCACTGAACAAATTGAGATTTTCCCAGTGGATCATGTGGAAGTGGGGACCTGCTAAGCAGCTGACTCTATTCTTCAACTGGATTTTATGAGTTCCCTTATCCATTAATGATGGCCATGCTCCCAGAAAACTGGGAATAAAATAGGGAAGAGGGAGAACCCCAACAAACAGCACTTTATTTCTTTTAAAAGCTGTGATAGAACCCACAGTGCTGAAAATTTGCTTGAGGAACTTTAATGAACTGGTTCCTCACTTCATCTAACAAGAATTATAGTGAAGACTGTAACAGGGGAACTGGTCATGGACATCCTGGATGATGTTCATTTGCCTGCAATGTTTTGGTCACTGCTTGCAACTACTGGTATTAAACTTCCTTGATTCTCATAAGCCAAGTGAAACACAATTGGGAGTGTGAAGAACAGAATAAACACATTTGTTTGTTACTTGTTGGACAGGTGTGTTCACAGCATCTTTTCAGCACTGCTGGAGATATAACAGAGAACAGAAATCTTTACTACCTGAGAACATGGAGCAACTTACCTTCATCACAATATATCCTAACAGGTTTCAGTGCTCCTTTGAAAGAGGTTCAGGGGCCAGGACAGGGAGACCTTGGAGAGGAACGATACTTCGATTTACTTTGGTAGCTCTTTTCCCTTTCTTTTTACTGTCTGTTTTGTCAGTATGGGCATAAAATGCTTATTATGCACAAGATCCTTCTCTTACAGCCCTCCTTTCATGTCCAGCTGGTGACTACAGCATTTTGAGAGAATCAAGGAAGTTTCAGCCAGTATGTTTGCATTTAGGCCTCTGGGTGCTGTATCTTTTTTAACCTGACCACATCACTTTTTTATTGCAGCCAAGCTGGGTTCTGTCAACACCCTGCACTTGGCGCTCACCTACCAGTCACTATCTTGATTCTTTCACCCTTTGGAGCACTGGCTCAAAGGTACCACTACTACTATTTCTAATTTGAGGTGTTTGTCCTGTCTGACACTGCCACAGGTAGCACGTGGTAGAAGGGCAGGAAAACCAGCAACCACTACTGATGGGACACAGAACTGTTGATCACAGCAAATACCCTTTTCAAAGCATATTTGGAGGCAGATGGAAAGCTGCACACAGTGCATCCTGCAGATGCAGCCCACTTTAGAGAAGGACACCAGCAATACAAGTTTGCAATCAAGAATATGGGTTTGGGTTTGTTTGGGTTGGTTTTTTTTTACAAAACTTACCTAAAATTTGGCATTATTTTCCAAACGACGTAAAATAAAGACTCCGGACTAAATGCAGTTTGGCTTCCTTGCCATAAAGCACAGAGTGTCTTTCTGAATTCTTCCACCAATGAACTGGAAAGAAAGTAAAAGCTGGTGTTTAATGTGGGTTTGTGTTACAACCCTTGAGAGGTTTACTTGCTCAATGGTACAAGCATCAGACATGAGTTTGGTTAAGACTGTAAGGACTGGGTAAATACCCTTTGCAGTACCTCCAAAGATTTGATGTCCAAATTCCTACCCAAAATGTTGGAGAGACACACAGGTTAGGAAAACTCCATTTCAGATGGTCAGGACCTGCCCTGGAAATCTATCTACCTGTGGCCATGTTAGTGCAGACTCTGTTAACACCATTCCTTTATTAACACTTGCTAGATCTAGCGAGCCCCAGAGTGTGAATCACTCCTCATTTGTTTTGTGGCAGCAGCAGTATGTTCACTTGCAGCCACATCCCCATGCTGGTATTTTAGCTGGAATCAAGCAGCACAATGCCTGGAGTACATCTAATTAGGGCTTCTGAGCACTCCTTGAAGTGCAGTTACACTCCAGCTGCCCTCCCTGCAGCACCATCCCTGGAAGGGCCACTGCAGGTGATACCAGTTTCTCTGTACAGACCATTTTCTGTGCCTGTGACCCCTGGGAATTGTGCAACAGCAGAAGTGTACAGTGGCTGTGCCCCCCAGGCTGTTCCCTGCCCAGCTCAGGCTCACAAGGACACACAGCTTACACGTTGTTGTCCCCCTGGCTCCTGGTGTGGTAAGTTCTCCGACCTGCTGTCTTCCCATTCCTCAGCTCCACTGCAGGCAGCTCTTTGAAGTAACAGCAAAACTGCTGAATGTTACTAGGAGAAAGGAAATAGGAGTGAAATCCTTAAAGGGCAGGGGAAAAAAGACAGTATTAGGTATTCTGGAGCCTGCACTTCGAAATGCATAAACACAGCTTTGTGCAGTGAGAGAGGATGACAATCAGGAACAGTCCCTGATATAAGAAATACTGTAGCCAATACTCATCTCCTGTAAGTAACTGAGCAGATCTGTGAATATCACTGTCATCCCAGCTACCTACAAGAATTACACTTTGGCTCTGCTTTGAGCAAGAGATACCAGGACAGGCTGAGCTATCATTTCCTAACAACCCAGACTGCACCTGCTGAGGAAGTTAACTCCATGTCCCCCACCACCTCTCAGCTCTGACATCTGCCACCACAGCCCCAGGAATGGACCACGTGTGCCTCAGCTGCTGCCACAGAACCCTGAATGATGGGCAAGACAATGGAGACTGGTTAGCCCTGCTACAGCCCAACTCAGGCTCCCAGCAAAGGGGGCAAACCCAGCAATGCACAAGGACAACTGCAGAGCAGCGGGTCCTGGTAGCAGTGAAATGAAGTCTAACAGCCCAGTCTGCCTGTTCTCCTGCCTTTCACTTCCATGGAAACCCATCTCAAAGACTGTCTCTGCTTTCACAGACCATGAACACCAACACATTTCAAGAGCCTGGCACTGAAGGGCACTCTCCTGTTCTGCTGAGGTGATGGCAGGCGTTCCAGACAGGCTTCCTCTGCAATGCTGCATCACAGGAACGTGCCTCACACCGTGGAACACAAGTCTGTGGTACCCACACCCCCCATTCCTGCAGATGCAGCTCTGCTCTTGTCCAGTGGTAATGTAGATGAGCAGGCAGCCCTGCTCCCAGAGTGTGGGCAGAGCTCTGAGGTACCTGAGGGACTGCAGGATGGCGTTCATGAAACACGTGTTCCCCAGGTTCCGAAGGCCTGTGGCACAAAGGGCAGTGGTGCTTCCCTGCAGAGGAGAACAGGTGAGTTAAAGACTTGTCCCACTGTCCCCCCCCCAGAGCCACCACTGTTGTATCAGCACACTATTTGAACAAGAACCAACTACACTGAGAGCAGTTTCAAAGACAAAGCAACCACCTCACCAGCTCAAAGTACCCTGACGGTCCATCTTGACATGAAAACTGCCAACAGCAAACTAGACTGACACCTTTCCCGGTGCAAATAAATCTAGAACAGGACCACACAGAGCTAATCACAGGCTCTTACTGCCAAGGATTTGTGTGTATCTATGGTCAGTAGTCACACTCCAATAATGATCAGTGAGAACTGGTCAGCAGTTTCCATGCAGTGCCTTTGGAAAATGAAAGTATCAATCCTTAGCCATCCATTCCCATGTCTAACACACACACACTGTGGCTGCCTCCAGGTCACCAGCACGAGTCTGAGCCTCAGTGGGGTTTTGTGCTGGCTGGGAGGATTTTAAAAAGACAAGACAATAGCATTTCTTTGGGAAAGAAACAGTCAAGCAATGTGTTGAATGAAGAGGAGCAAAGTATGCACCATTTACAGTCCACAACAATGTCACCCACAGATGAGCTTGCTTTTTGTCAAATCATCTCAGGGTGGGTGGAGAGGAGGGCAGAGAAATGTGGACAATGTTCCATTTATGATTCTAAAAATCTGCAAGGCTTGGACACATTCCACTGTCTACAAAATATCACACTGAAGGTTCATCAAGCTTTTGGGCATTCTTCATGGTTCTCACACCATTTAAAAGCTGGACTCACGTTCCAGCTGTACCTCACAGTGCAAACACCACAGTAAAACACCAACAATGAAAAGAGCAGCTGTTGCCCTGGGCAATATTTAAGCACTAATAAGCCAGCCCAGACTAAGAAGAGTAACAGCAGCATTTGGTTCATGCTTTCTAATTCTGTCTTCTCCTTATCTAAACGTTGCCCAGAATTTTCCTTAATAGTTTTTAATGGTGTGGAGTTTTGCAGGCCACGATGCTGTGCACTGCCCTAGCCAGAAACCCCCACTGTCTCTCCCAGCTTCCTCAATCCCCACAAGGCTGGGACAGTACGGGAAGCAGGGACAGCACATTCAGAGAACCCTGAATTGACTGTAGGCAGTGTATTTTTAAAAGGAACTAAACCCCTCAAGACTTTGCAAAACAGCAACTTTGACTGAGTTCTTTTACAGAATTGTTAACATTTTATATTTTTGCCTAACAATTACTCTTATCCCCCCCTTTGCCTTCTGCACTTGGGGGGAAAAATAAAAATGAAACCCTTCTTAAGCCCAGGGATGCTCTTAGTCCAGATCAACAGAATTGTAGCAGAACATCAAATACACTTTTATGTGAAGGGGCTCTTCTAGGTGTGTGGTCAGAACAGGAAAAAAACAGTGTCCCAAGCAGAATTTGGGTGAGTGTCAGTATTTCAAGTGCAGGCCAACTCTGAGCCCCAACAGGTTTCTAAAACCCCCTTAAACTCACTGTACTGAACCTGTCATACTTACATTTACTTTTAATAACTTGCTGTTCAGAGATGAGTTTTCCAATAGTTTTCTTTTCCTATGTCTGTCTGATGTAAAGGCTGAACTGTTGGAAAGTAAAGAAAAGAGGTTATTTACTCCAAACCCCAAGCACTGTGTGAGATGCACAGCAGATAATCGTCCTCGTGTTTAACAGGGTGATCCCATCTGCCATCAGTTACTTATTACTTAAATAAAAAGACAGGAGGTGATAATATTTGTGTAACATTAAGTTACAAGAACAGCTACTTATTCTTTTGCACATCACTGGAAATAAGAGGCCCCTCAATTATACCAGTTGAGCTCTGTCATTGAAGAGCAAAATCAGCTTGTTCCATGTTTCAGGGTTAGGCTGTTTTGGCTGGATTTTTGGGGTGTTTGGTTTGTTTGTTTGTTCTTTGGGGGTTTCTTTTGTTGTTGTTGTTCTTTTAGTGGGGTTTTTTGTTGCTGTTTTGGTTTTTTTTAAATTAGAAAACCCTCCAAACATTCAAAAGCTATCATAACACACAGAATGGAAGCCTAAACAATATCATTCACCTCCCAAAAAAGATAAATCTCCTGGACATTTCCAAAATACCAATGTGCACTTCTCATTATACTGGAACATCTTTACAACTCATTACATACCTGAGAAAGCCTTCAAAAGGCAGTGGAAAGTAATGGAAATGTTAATATTGCCTACCAAGTAAGTGACACAACTCAGGGAGGAGCCAGACATTTCCCAACATCCTCCTTGAGCTCTGGGGCATTCAAATAGATCTGAAAGCACTGAATGCACACGTATTTCTACTCAGCATTATATAGGATTTTCAAGCAAACTGTGCAAACACTGTTTGCTCTCTCACACTGGCATCACCCAGATCATAATATCAATTTTTCAGTGCAACAGCACAAGACAAAGGCAAAGAAAAAAACGTCTCTTCTGTACAACTCCAAGTTGATGAGTCTTCCTAATAGTTTTGTTTGCAATCCAAACGATATAATTAATATGAAGATTAGTTCCATCTGCGTTTTCATTTCAATTTCTCTGATTAAAAAAACCTCACTCCGTTTTTTGGACAAAACAATTTCTGTTCTGTTCTGAAAAATCTCTCCCATTTATGTGGAAAAAGACAGTAATGATTGCCTAGGTAGAAAGAAAGTGAACTGATAGCTAAATATGCTGCTTCTGCAAGATTTACTGTATAAGAAACAAGACACGTGAGATCAGTCAAATCCACTTGTTCTGCACCTCCTGCTTCTCAGCGATGGAAAGGTTATTTAAACATTCACTGTCACACACACAGAAGGACCAAAACACACGTATTAGACACATCTACACACATAAAACAGAAACAGCCCTTAAAGGACGCAGCATTACAAGTGTCCCCAAAGCAGTCTGAGTGCAAACAAACTTACTTACTTTTCCAAGTTCTGTAGGTGTTCTCTGACCTTTTGTACCAGGCCCAGCTTGGTATCGTTGACTACAAAATCATCACAGCGGTAACTGCAAGGAAAACATCGATGAGAATGTGCAAAGCACCTCGGTGAAGTTCAAAGCAGCCCAGCCCGGGGAGGGGGAAGCACTGAAATGATGCAGGGAGAGATTAGCAGGGGAGCACAACACCCAGGGACACACTGAGCCTGGGTCCCTCTGAGCACCACCCTCCTCCAGCCAAAGAGGGACGGGGCAGGCACTGCCTCAGGACATGGTTTTAATTCCACTTCAGTTCTGTGTGAGAAAGCAGAAGCACGAGGTACTGAATGCCAGGCCAAAAACTCCAACACAGTGGCCAAAAGCAGCATCAGTAGTCAATCCAGAGGAGATTTATCAGAAAAGATCATCTGACATCCAGCAAACAGAATACAAAGGTTTTATTTTTTTTTTTAACTATTTGAACACTGTAAATCCATGACTGAAAGCTGAGGTGTTGAACACATACAGGATACACAAGTTTGTGCCATGGAAAAAAGACTAAGGAAGATGAACTAAACAATCATGGGAGTTTTCCAGAGACAGGCCAGAAGTCTGTGGCAACTTCCACCTCGTGCTTTCACCACAAACACCAATGGCTCATTGGATTTTATACAGACAGAAACTCTTGTGACAAACCTTAAAGTAACATTTGGAGCTTTTTCAAGCTAACTGTGCAAAAGTCAGTACTGAGCTGAAAAAGAGAGCGAAACTCGGCCCTCAAAGCAAATGTAAAGTGAAACCAAGTCCAAACTGCAAGGGTTATTATAAAAGTCTACAGTCCTGTCATGTTCTACAAGGAACCCACATTTCCAAAGAAATGCTCCCCCAGAAGCAAAGATGCTCGGTATAATTCAATATTCAAACCATGGGCTTGTAACACCTCATCCAGTGCACAAAGGCCAAGGTTACAGACCATTTCTTAAAGGAGGGGAAGGAGGGTCTTTCAGAGAATGCTGAAAAATCCCCACACCATATTTCACTGTTTTCCTGAGTACATGTAAAGCCCCAGTGCACACATCCATTTGGAGAAATAAAAGAACAGCACAGAAAACTGTCACAAGGAGAACACTGTTACAAGAGAGCTTTGCTGTACTTTACATCCTTTGCATTTCTTGTCCTCACAAAAAGAGGGAATAAAGGTCCTAGAGTGATGTGGGCCCTCTTGTCATAGAAGCATAGAATGGCTTGGCTTGGAAGGCACCTAAAGATCATCCAGTATCCACGCTCTCTGTTCCACTGCTGAAGGAAAGACGATCCCTGCATGCAGGAGTGGGGTAGCAGAAAGGGGAGGGCAAGGAAGGGCAAAAATCCCTTAAACCCAAGAGACAGAAATGGTGCAGTGAGTGAGGAGGGTCAGCCCTCCAGAAGCACACCAAGACCCCTGTGCAGCCTCCCCAAGAAGGCTGGCAGCAGGAGCTGCACACCCAGGCCAGCACAGCAGCAGGGTTAGCCCAGAGCCAGCTCAGCCCCCCAGGTAACCCAAAAGGACTCAATGCTGCCCCAGCTCTCCACAAAGCACTGGCACAACAAAGGGGCACAGACTTGGCATGGCTTCCCTTCCCCACACCCACAAAGGTAACTCAGCTCCTAGAGTTTGTCAACTGAACTCACCCTGTGATGAAACTAACTTTGGGTGTGTTTAATATCAGAACTGTAGCCATGTCTCTCCCTTCCTTTGGCACAAGAGCAACTCAAATGCAAGATACACCATCACAGCCTCAGGTTACTCCTCTGCTGGAGCAGATCCATGCTTGCTTCCTAATTTAATGAAGCTACTGACTTCAGGCACAACTGGAATTTACAGTGCTCTTTGTTGCAGTATTGTTAGTGTTAATTCAAACATTGAATTATTGAGGAGGCTACAGAATTGAGATTAGCTCTGTTGGCCAGAGCATGGTGCTAATAACACCAAGGTTGTACATCTGATCCCTGTATGGGCCACTCACTCAAGAGTTGGACTTGGGGCTCCTTGTGGCTCCCTTCCAGCTCAGAATATTCTGAATGTTCTGTGATCTGAGTTGAAAAAGTAAAGGTCCTCCCATTGAATGGAGTCCCTAAGATCAGTCTGTCCAGGACCTCTTTGATTTTTGCCTCTGAGAAGAGACACGAATGCAACTCTCAAGATATCCAAAGAATGAACCCAGCAGTTATGGATACTTACACAAGATCCAGAAATTACTAAGATAGCTATTGCCAGTAATAATTTCTTCTTTTTTTTTTTTTTAAAGATACCCACAGACCTAGTTAGTTTGGGAGGGGGCAGTTTGACATGAACCTGCACAACTACACTGCTGCTCTGGCTGTGCAGCTACTGATGCTGCCAAACAGGCAATGGAAGCAGATGCAGGCTCACTGAAAGCCTCTCTGACAACTCACTGCTGAAAGATGATTTAATTCCTGCTCCCAAGCCCCAAAGACCACACTAACCTTATTTTCATGTGTTAATTTAGCACCTTCTCCAAGGTGGGAGCATAAAGCCAAATACATGAGTAAATATCAGAGTCCTTCTAACAGTGGAAACGTAATTGGAAGATTCACTTAAAGTCAAGACAAGCTTCTTCTATTTCTCTTTTTAATGGGCAGGTTTCTTAACCCACCTCTCTTGTAGCACTGAGGACTCACCATTACTACCTGAAATAACAGCACTACCAGCAGTCTATTTTGGACAAACCAAGTAAACAGAGTAAATAGTAGTTTAAGTTTGAGCAACTTAAATTTGCTAAGCCCACACACCTTAAAAGTAAACTGCTGAGAAATGACATCCTCCATGTGAATAATGCCTTCAAAAGAGATGTTTAAACTGTGTGTCCTCAGGATTATCACAAATGCCTGAAACACCTTTCTGCATGCAGCAGTTGTACCACGTGCTTTAACAGCAATGGTACAGAACCAATTCTATACCTCACAGAGGGTCCCTTGCATGGCTTAGCACAGTATTTTCCTCTCCACACACTTTCTATGGGTAAACTATGAACTCAAGTTTTACTGTCTGCACAAAAGGCTTTTGACTCTCTTTAATTTTCACTGACTGTAGAATGCAAAATAACAGCACTAAGCAATCTCATTTTCCAATGCTCATGCACCAGCACGGTAAGTCTGTTCTGTTTTTTAAATAGAAACACCATCACAAAAAGAAAGGCTAGAAAAGAATCTTCTTGACAGTTGTTTATTTTTACATCAGCCAGGAACACACACACACACAGTGTCCCTTTAAGGGATAACAAGGAGACTAATGGGTAAGAAATCTGACCTGCAAACTGTGTCTGGGATTAAATGAACACAGGAAACATATTATGCAAATGTATAAACAGGGCAGCCTTTCTTCTGCTGGGCCAACTGTCTGTGCAGTTGCACAGGGAAAACAAGTTTCCAAGAGTGCTCTTTCAGGAGAGCTGGGCTCTTACACAATATCACTTTACCTCTCATGCACAAAAACCCACTAACACAGCAGGGGAAAGCACTGGAGACAAAAAAGATCTGTACTTCTTGTAAACTCTTTGTGTTTAGCACTTTAGAACTAACTGAAAGGCTGATTACCTCCCAAAAGTGGTGGAATCAGGACTCTCTTCTTCTCAGCAGTGAAGGTCCCCAATGCAATTTAGTCTGAGGGTTTAGTGTTGCACCCACTGCCTCAAAAGGGGCCAAAGGATCAAGAAGAGAGTTATAGTGTCATAATGAATAAAATGTTAACATTCTCTCAACTTTTCCACTGTGAACACTGAGCAGGTGAATAGGAGGACATAGAATAAACATCAGAACCCTCTGGAAAGTAAATCCCTGGCTGCCCAGTACTTAATGATACCTCAAGCATGCCTGGATTTTTCAATATATTACCAAATACATAAATACAATAAAAACCTCAAGTTAAAAAAAAAAATAAAAAAAATTAACTCCTGTCCCACCAGAATTGCAACATTTTCCTTTCAAAGCTACCTTGAAAGCCTGTCATCACATAAAAGAAAACATACATCTAGACTTCCACCTGAAATGCAATTACAGCAGACTGCTGGATCTGGTTTTTGTTTACAGCAAGACTGCACATGAACTACAAAAAAAAAATAAAATTCAATAACCCGTGGTGGTTTCAACACTCACATAATGTCTCTTCCTCTTGGACTGGCAAGAATAGTTAAGGCAAACCCTGAACTGTGCTCTCCTGACTGCAGGAGTTTCTCACATGGCCAAAGAAAAGCACAGGACCAAATGTCACCTTCTTAGCAAAGAGCCCATCCAGGTCTGACCACTGCTATGACAATGCAAGCTAAGGAACACAGCAAACTGGGTTCACCAGGTAAAAATTGAACAAGAGTATTCTACTCACCTCTGTGCAGTAAACTAAACTGAAAATAAAAATAGAAAAGCCAGAACTGCATCAAAATATCTCCATTATATTTACAGGAGAAGTAAAATTCATTTAAGTCTTAGGATGGTATTTTCTCGCCTTTCAAGTTATTGAGGCAGCCCACACTGCTGGCATAAAATATTAATCTTTACATAAAAGCTTACTTGAAAGAAACATCCTTGCATAAACACAGACCTGCCTGCTGCACTCATGTCTACACTGAAGGTAGCACAGAGCATTTCCAAATCCATTCTCCAGAGCAGCTCCAATTCCCCCCACTGGCCTGGATGTTTTCTGCTCCACCTTCACACAGCTCAGCTCATTTCCACTGCATGCAGTAACAAACACACGGATCTTTCTCTCATTGTCACGTGGGCAAAACTGAAATATCCTCAAAGAAAGCAAAGATGAACTGCTTCTGAAGCTTGTTCAGCTTCACATTAGCACAGGAGGTCTAATTTGCTAGTGAATTCCCCACAGCAGGAACTCCCCAAGGCACAGCTCGCTACCATTAGTTCCAGTTCATCCACAGATGACTCAGCCCTTGACTTTGACTGCAGCAGCAGAGACATCACATGCTGCACTGCTTCCCATCTGTCCTGCCACAAACCTGCTGTGAAACACCAGAGCACTGCCCCACTGCATGCCTACCTGCTCCCACAAGCACAGTTTGCTGCAACCACCACAGACCCCACAGCCCTCAGTCTGCTGTCAGCATTTCCCAGGGCCCACGCTGGGGCTGGGATAAGGTCAGCACGGGGCTGGGACTGACTTGCTGCTGGAACTCATCAAGCCTCAGCAAGTTGGGCTGTTTGTCATAATGAGATACAATCAAGACTTCAAACACCCTGCTAAAATTCCTCCACAGATTATTACCTTCAGAATGACTAGAAGACAGGTCATACTTCAAACAAAACAAAAAACCACAACCCAGAACTCAGTTGCTATCCCGATTAATTGGGAAAGTGAAACGAGCTTCCCACAGCTGTTCCAATGCTGGCAACCTGGGCATATGTATCACTCAGAAAAACTCATAGGAGCAGATAAAAATGCTGGCCATCTAAATAAAACAGAAATAAAAGGGAAAATTCCCATGACAAAGCTCCTCAAACCTTTCTTCTGTGCTTAACATGCCTCCAGCTGCACGCACCATCTGAGCACCTTTGAGCTGCTCCCAACAACATTCCTTCAGGTGAAACCACTGAACTGTGATTTTGCTTGTAGGGAGAAAAATCTCTCTTACAGACATATTCCTCCTAAAACTGGACACCCAAACTTCAACAAACAGATTTTTCCCAGAGGAAGTACACAAAAGATAGCCAATTATTTGAGCAAAATACCCATCAGTGGAGCCACACCCCCAGTACTTGTGTGAGGCTGTCACACAGATTTCCCTGAGATGGACACTGTTCCAATCCTGCACAAGAAACAACATCCAAGGGAAACCATGAACTAACTGCAAAAGGGGAAGCACCTGCCAGCAGTTCTGGTTAAGGGTGAAGAGGATGGAAGATGCTCAAGGCAAAAAAAAGCTTTCAGTGGACTCCCAGTCTTTGCTCTCTGGGGAGCAGGGAAAATGAGGAATCCAACATTAGCAGCATAAATATTAAGTCTCCCTGAACAGTGGTCATTTCACTCTAAGAAACACACAGAATGATTCAGACCAGGCCATTCTGCTGTCTAAAGAAACATTTCTGAATCTTCTCCTTACTCTTGCCAGAGACTTGATGCTGCTTGCCAACAAGATCCATCCCTTTCCCAAACTCACAGAAGTTGCATGCACAAACACACCTCAAATTCAGCTCTCCTGGGCAGGAACTACAGGGTATCACATTGCTTGCTGAATTCTGACAAATAAAAGGCTATGTGAAAGGCTCAGCAGTCTGATGGAAGGAGTAACTACAACTGAACAGCTTTTGCAATTAAAAGGTTAGGTCTCCACACACCCCAAAGCAAACAGAAACAACTCCAAATCACAGAGCACTGATTTCTGTTGAAGCCACTTGGCACGTGGGAGTTTAGCCACAACCAGTCTGGAAATCAAGAGATGAAATGCTCAAAAATGTGTGCAATATAATGCCCCCCAAGAGTGGGAAGTTTTCACCTTCCAGCACATAAAGTGTTGTTAAATTACAGCATTTAACCCTTACCAGTATGTACTGTAACTACTGCAATCCATACACACAGTGTGCTGAACTTTCTCTTGTTTTTCTGTTTTCTTATGATTGGTCATAGGAATCTGTGCATCTTCATAATGCTTTTTTGCATGGCCATTCACATATCTAAAAGAAACGAAAACCAAGAAATATTATACATTTAAACAGCTAATCAACATTCATTAAAAAAATAAGGAAAAAAGCCATTCAGTATTTTAAACAGGCATTAAAAAATGCAATTCCCTGTGTGAAAACATTGGTTTAATTTTGAACCTTTTAACCCTTTCCTCTCTCACGTGGTCCAAAGGAATCTCTCCCCCTCCTTCCCAGCCAGCACAACCTGGCATTCCTGCACCAAACCCCAGGGTGTGTGCTCTTCACAGACTGATGCACTTGCACAGCTGGGACAACCATGAGCTCCCCATTTGCACACCTGCAATGCAGCTGGTTCTCCACTCTGCTCTGCCACGTGCTCCCCTTCCAGCTCTGCTTCTCTTCTTTGTGCTTGCCCTGACACTGCTGACCCCCACACAAAGGCACACCCATTTTCAGCTCTCCCATCCCGCAGCATCATTTCATATCACACATCGAGCTCACCAATGTGAAGGGCTCTAGGGCTGGGGCTTACATAACTGGAAAGGAAATTTTAAATCCTACAGCTCTTCTGCTGACACAGGGAGCATTTTCATGCATTTGAGATACAGGAAATGAAGCATCTTTAATAAAGAAGAGTGTCATTATGAAAGCAAGAGTCCTAAAATCACTAACACTTAGAAGTGCATGGCTGGGCCTCAGGTGAATTCCCTCCTCCCCCGTCCCTCACTTGCTGAACTCAGCATAAATAACTGACTCAATGTCTCCTGATTGCACACAAGAAAGGCCATATGTGGGCAGCAATAATATTTTTTTAAGATTAGTAAGTATTGAAATATTCCAAACTATTTATTTCACACCACCACATAACATGAAGTATCTCCCCCTCTCTCAGTTCTCACCAAGTCTCTCTCAAACAAGCTGTGCCAACTTGTGGTTTTCCAACAATTCTCACTGGGTTAATCTTATCACAACAGAAACATCTTTTAAAGGATGGAGTTTTACAATAATCCACTAAATGGCTCGGTTCAAGAAGTGCCTGGAGAACTGATAATCACCTTTCCTGTCTACTTTTCTTTAAGAAAGCAAACAAACAAAACCCCCCCATCTGGAGTATAATCTTTGGTATCAAAGCCCCACATTAAGGAGAACACACAATGTGAAATGAGATAATGAAAGGTTTCTTTCAGGGCAATTTTGAGTCAAGCAGCAAAGGAAAATGCTAAAGGTGTGGTTAAGAGAAGTGCACACTGACACTTTGTACCCACCTTCCACAATGGACACTTGAACACGTCAGACACACCCAGGGACTTTTATTTGACCGGCACACTAGAAAAGATGGAAAAAAATTGTCAAGTGAATGAAATCTACTTGATTTTAAAACACAATAAAGAGAGATATCAGAAGGACAAAAACACTGGTAGACTTTAAAAAAACTTTCTTTTGGCTTTTAATAAGGCAACCACTGAACACAGGAAAAAAAACAAGAACCCATTTTCAAGAAGGTGCTGCAGGAAAGCCTGGGCATCTGATAAGGAGCACAGAGACTAAACTGCTGTGCCCTGCACGGTGATACACACCATTCATCCAACAGGCCCTCCTCTGCTGCAGTGCTCATCAAGGATTCACCCACCATGACTTCCCCATCAGTCACACACAAGAAGCTGGAAGGTTCAAATGTAACACCACTGCTGTGCTTCACAATCCACTCAAGACATCAGAAGATGCTGCTATCTAAGTTTGTGGCTGGCTTTTAAGTGTAGAAATTTTAAAATATGGATGTTTCAAAGCTGAAGGGCTTAAACAGCAAAAACAGAAAATACTACAAAGAAGGTGAAACGCCATCCCAGGGCAGAGTCACAGAAATAGGATTCCAACTCCAATTCCAACCCTGGCTGGTCACTAAAAGAGGGATGCCATGACATACAACACTTGTATCTGAAAGAGGTAAAACTGTGAACAACTACCCATTACCACAGAATTGACAGAAATAACATTACACTCTCACATACCCAAGTAATACGATGAGAAAATTAAAACAAAATGTGAAGTGCGCTTCTGCAAGGGCAGAAAACCACAATAAAATACCACCTGGATGATTCCAAAAATACAAAAGGATATGGTAGCACATGATTTTCTACACACCCTAAATAACTGCTTTTTGGAGCAGCCAGTCAAGAGAATCACAGAGGAAAGGGCAGGGGGTAGAAGGACAGAGTACTAACCCCAATGTCCATGTACACCCAAAATTCAGTTCACACAGCTACAAACATTACATAGCAAACTGCTCAGATCAAAGACCACCAGAAGTAGCTCCTTCATCAAATTAAATGGTAATTAACAAGTAAGAAAGGGGTCAATTTTAATCAGGACAGAACTGACCAGCTTTTTTTTTTTATAATTAGAAGAGCTAATATACTTTTCCACCAGGAGATTTCACATTTTCTATTTAAATCATATGGAAAAAAAAAATAGCTGTGTTGCTTCTTAAACAATTGTTGTTTTGATTTGAATTCATTGCTACAAATACTTGTATTTCAAGACACAGGTTGAAGGAATGTTTAAAACTAAGAATTTTACCATGTTATCTAGAAAAAAACCCACAGGAATATTTTCTGAAGTAACTCCTTTAAACTCTCTAGTAAAGACTCCAGCATTCTCTCTCTAGTAAAGACTCCAGCATTCTCTCTCTAGTAAAGACTCCAGAATGGCTTTCTTCAGCTGCTTTACTTGAGAAACACATTTTCCCACACGCCTCAGTTACCTGCTTTGGGTTCTCCAAAGCCAAATGTCCTCTTTCTAAATCTGATGGGTTCCCAGAGCTGTGATGGTCATCTTGCAAGAGACTGAGTGCAGCCAGGTAGAGCTGCTTTGGTTTACATTTCAAGTCAGAAAAGTGGGACAAGTTTGTCTAATCTGACCAAAATGTTATCAAGAAAACCAGCCCTTGGTACTGGCAAACAGAAGGGAAAGGGAAGACCTTAAACAGGCATCACCAGCTAAAAAGGGCTAAAGGAACCACCGGTCTAACCTGATACAATTGTATTTGCTTGAATGACACAAACTGCAAGGTGAAATATTAACCAGAAGGAAACAGAAGCCAAAGCCATTAAACACAAATCAGGTGCTGTGTGAACACAGCACTACCCTCCCCTTGCCTTGCCAGGAACACAACACAGCCTTCCCTGCATTAAAATCCCAGCAGAGATCTCTCACTTGGAAAGAACACTTTTGCTTTCACCACGTTGCTTCCATCTGTGGATGGAACTGGTTCTCAACCAGCAGGTCACAGCATTGCAATGGAAATAATTATTCTTACTTTCCACCCTGTACCACACAATTACAATTTCACATTCAGGTGCTTCAAATACCTGCACTGCTTGTTTGTCAAGTGTTAAATTATACTAAAGTAGTGCTCACTCTGCAGGTTTAAGTGTTCTGCACAAAGGCAGCAGACGAGTCCAGCTCTGCACAAGGCCAAAAAACCAGCATCCACTCAAATTTTCCGTCTTTCCTATCAGGGAATAGGAAAAGATGGCTCATTTGTTTACTTTAACTTTTAGGAAGAACTTTGCCCCAATTGCATCACATTAGAAATGAGATTAGTTTATCTTCTGCACAAACATCTCCACCCACAAACTCAAATAACACTGAATTGACTCCCACTAAGATTAAACACAGAATCCAATATCAAATTTGTGACCTACAATTGCTTTGTTCTGAGAGAATTACACAATTGATTTTTCAGAATGTTGCTAAAGATTGCACTCTGCATTGCTCTGAGGTTGGCTCAGTAGATACCTTCATTAAAGCCTGGCTCTCTAGGTATTCCTCAATTCAGATCCTGCAGCAGTCACCATCTGCTGCTTAATAAATTGAATTAGACTGGAAGTTTCAGGCATCAGGCAGGACTCTACCAAGACAGGCAAAAGGGAATGCACAGCAAAAGCACAGTCACTGCCCTGAACTACCTCTAATCTCAATTAAAGGTACACAGTTTGGCTTCATCATGAAGGAACTGCATGGTGTACTGACACAAAGGCACTAGGCTTAACAGTAGAGCAGCAATGAGAGAGAAAGAGCCACAGCACACACCTCCTCAACTCAAAGAACATCACACAGCCCTGGAAGTTGGCCCTTAGAACAGACTTGGCTGTTCTGTGCTCTCAAGTCAGTCAGTCACCCCAAATCATGAAGAAAGACTCTCCCATTTCTATAGCTATAAATGCATTGCCTCAATAATCAGTAGTCCAATTGGGATCTGGGGGGGTTTTTGTTTGTTTTTTCCCTGTAGTAGTATTTAAAAAAAAAATAATAATTCAAAGAGGTGTGCACTGCATTAGCATCCTCTGCTCTGGATCAAAGTGATGCTCAAACACCTTCACCACATTAAAAAAAATTATCTGTGCTTGTTACACCTTACTTGGTGGTATACAGGCCAAGGAACACTGGCTGCTTTCTCTTGGACAGAAGTAGCTACTGAAACAGTCACCAACTGCCTCATTTTGCTGTATTTTTAGAATTGCTGCAAGTGGTGGGGCGAGGACGACACTGACCTGTCAAAAGAAAAGGGAAAGCAAATCTGCAATGCCACAGCCTTGTCTGAGGTGGTGTCGTCTGCCACTTTACATCAAGATCATCTTATTCACAAGCTTAGAAACACTATTTCCTCCCATGTAACAGCAGGGGGAAAAACTGTCTTTTCCAGACTGATTTCTCTAAGTGGACTCATTTGTTCCACAGCCTCCAAATCCCTCTGTAAATGGAGAAGCAATGCAGCCCCAGGAGAGCAAATCCCCCTGTGTACAGACTCACACATAGCTATGGGAACATTCAGAGATGTCCCTCCGGCTTCCACTTTCTGTAAATCACTCGGGTAACTCTCCCTGAGTTATGCCAAGTACAATGAGCAAGATATGGCTAATCAGTCTGGCATCCTCACCACAGGGTCCCCACCCCATCCCACCCTCCTGATCATGCAAATATGTACTTCTCAAGCTTGACTTTTTTCTTTCTTACTGAAAACTGACTCCCAATGCAGTCTCAAGAAGCAGGAACGCTCCTGGCAGTGCATTTGTTGCAGATCTGCACGGAAGGACAGTCCCAGCCCTCTAAAGGCCGTGAAGCTCAGGGGTTTGCTGACAGCACACTGCAGAGCTGACAGGCAGGCGGGAGAGAAAAGCAGCAGGAAGAGGAGGAGACAAACAGGAAGCAGTTTCTGTAAGGCAGCCAAGCTCAAGAAAGCTGCCCCAGCAGTGCCCACACCGGGGCTGGCAGAGGCACAGCCAGGAGGGACAGGAGGCCAGAGTTGCTGCAGCACTTTGCCCACAGCAGGCCTTTCAAATAGCCCTGTACTGCATGGCTGAAAAAAAGGCCACAAAACACCAGCACAACAAGAGCTATACTCTAGTTCTTCTGTAAAAAGCACCTGCAGTGGAAACAGCATCAGGGTCACTACACTAGTTCAAACAGTCCCCTAGCCCCTAAAGGCAGCCTGGCTTTTGCTCCAGGAGCTGTAGCAGCATTAGTCTCACCTGCACCATCACAGGGTCCCTGCCCTGCCCAGACACAGCTGGGCACGCACTGACCTCGCCTGGGTTCACGGTCACACACTGGAACAAGCCCTGTCACTGCACTCAGCATCTGTCCCAGAGGCAGCATTTCCACACTTGTGGGTGACAGCAGTGGTGTTCTGATACTGGGCTGGGCAAACTGTGCCACAAACACCAGCACTTGCTGACAAACACATATATGCCACATACATGCTATATGTATGCATAAGTGTGCCACTCAAAAAACCCCCACGAATGCTCTTAGAAGAAATGGACTACTTTTCCTCTCCCATGATTTTATTTTGCCTAACAATCCCTCAGTGCCCCATTTGATTAAGATTTGATAGTAGGCTCCTTAAAGAACCTGAAAATTGCAGCAAAAAAGAGCTGGGTAGTCTCCATTACCAACAGGTGAAGAAAAGACCAGCAACAATCCTCATACCAAAATATGAAACCCTTTCCTTGTAAAACTCAATCTTTCTGTCCCTGACATGGCTGGCCTGAGGAATCAGACTAACAGCTACCTTCTCCATAGTTCTGGGAGTAAAGGTGAGAGAAATTTGCACAGAATAATCCTGGGAAACAATCAGAAGTGGTGAGAATACAAAATTCTGTACAAGGATTTAACCAAAACTACACAAACCCCTTTAGTAATAACTAAATCTCAAATGCAAAGCTTTTCAGTCATGGGATTCAGAGCATTTCTCAGAGAGCCCACTTCCATTTTACAGACTGAAAACCAGAGAGCAAGAGATTGAAGAATTTACCAAAAGAATTTTAAGTGTATCAGCACTGATCAGAACTGAGCCTGCTCCCCCAACACACCTTAGTCCTTTCAATCTTTTTAACTCCAGGGAAGGGTAAGATATCCCAAAACTCACCACTCTACACAAAACTTGCCAAAACAGCTCTGAACTAACCACCTAAACTGCCCCATATAAAATACAACAGGTACCAGGTGTCTGAGAGCCTCATGTGAAAAGTCAGGAATTGCTGAAGTTATTAACCTATGAGGAATATCCAGGAGACAAAACATGCTGGATGTGGTCCCTCCTCTGGGAACTCATGCTGGAGTTCTGCCCACTCCTGGAACGTCCAGCTCTGGAACTCCCACTAGATGCAGGCACAGCAGTCTCTTCACAGACTGACCAAACCAGCTGAGGAGTTTTCCCCAGGAATCCCCATTCATTCCAGATGGGAATGTCTTAATGCACACACCTCCTGCCCTTGGAGGACCTTCTTTCCAGATGACTCCCAAGTGCTGGGGGAGGACTGACAATTCCTCCTGTTTAAGGCAGCACTTCCCATGAAGGAGAAGTGCTTCAGGGGAACAAACAGTGAGCCAAAGCAAGAGGGAGTGCGGAACTTTGACCAGGCCCAGCAGCTCCAGCCTTGCCTAGGCTGCAGGATCAATGCAGCCCACAGCCACGCACTCTGCATTCGAAGCCCACCACAGGAAACACAGAGCTGTTAGAACTGAGACTGCAACAGAGGCTTTTCCACCACAATGAGCTGCCCAAATCACAGCATTACAGAGCCCTGTGCACTCCTTCCCTCTGGCCCATAAACTCAGTTATAAAGCATTTACAGTCAAACAGCTTCTCAAGGCAAACATGACAAGTCTTCCTTATCACAGAACATCAGTCAAGATTGCAGGATGGGTGGGTATTTGCACAATTCACAGTGGCATAGAAAAACCACTTTATTGCCCAAATCAAAGAAGCCTGGAAGAATATAGGTACCTTCCAAGGTCCACCAGTACTTTTATGAGCAGCATGTAAACATCTGTAACAGGTAATATAAGTTACTCAATACTAAGCACATATTTATTAACACAATTGATCACGTTCCCAGTTTTCGACTCCACATTCATCTGTGGATTTAAAAAGGCAGTTCCTACAAGTATATACACAAGCTTTATTATTATCTGACCCTGTTGTATGTTTACACTCAGGAGGAATCAAAAACACCAGAATGAGTATCTCAATTAGCCATGATGCTCAAATCCTAGGACAGGGCAGGCCTCAACACACACAGAAGTGCAGTAAGAATACCAACACTGCTTTACCATCGAGGAGCAGGTTCTTAGATCTCAAACACAGAGTGAAATGTCTGTGGCTGTTGCTTGGGGTGTTTTCTTTGGGGTTGTGGAGGAGGAGGGCAGTGTTTACAGTGCATATGCATCTGGGAAAAGTATCTGCTGGACACTTTAAGAAGGCCAGTGAATTCCAGATGAGTAACTGTAATGGCAGTCAGGTGACTGAAAAGGGAAGGACACGTTACAAGAGTATTTTTTAACCTTTGGGAAAGCTAAAGCCCCATTTGAGACAAAGAATGCAGGAAAAAGGAGCCTTATAGCCTTTGGAAACTAGAGATGTTCTATGCTTATCAGCCAGTTGGTTTTACTGCCTAGGCTTTAAAGAGTACTCCCATTTGTTTCCAAACTTCATTTCACATAAAGGTGTTCTTTCTGTCCTACCCTCAGCCCCACTGCAAGAGGTCTGTAAGTGCACTGAATTTGTTCTAAACTCCTTGACATGAAAAAAATGTTCTATTTAACAATATTTTACCTAAGTTTCGTTTGTTAGACATCTTTGTTGCCTATTTTAGCAAAACAGCATTCTAGTCAAAGTGAAACCAGACAGAAGGGGAAAAGGTTTCAAAATCAGCAGACACATCATAACTAGAGGAAAAGGTAAGAAAATACAAAAATTAAATTACATTTAAATCAGAGCAAGAGAACTTACAAGGCAGCAAGTTTCCTGGTAATCACTGCTAAACATACAAAAATGTCAAAGCCTTCTTTCACAGTGAAAAGAAGTCTCAACAGTATCAAGTGTTAACCTGACTCAAATCACATTCAGATGTAAGGGAATTCAATCAAGACTCCAAAGAAAGAAACAAAGAAACAACTTTCACTTACAGCTAAAAAAGTCCCCAAGTTATTTCCTCTGCCAGAACCAGAAAGATTAAGTTTTCAGCGAGAAAACAAGTCATTTGGTGATGGTGTGTGAGCTTAGGAGTACCAGCTCCTCCTTGTGCTCACACACACCTGCACACGAGGCTGCCTCCTCCCTGTACCAAATAAAAGCACTTCTCAGCCTCATGGAAGAAATCTCACAGATGATTACAGTGAGCCACCTCCAGTTACAATGGAAACCCATGTATAATTCAGACATACTAAACAACAACTGAGTAAGAATATAAAACAGGGGGAGGTGAACAACTTTTCACAGAGTAAGTAGGTCACTCAAGTGCCCGAGACATTCCTGAGGCTGCAGAACGTTTGTGGAGACCAACGTGAGCAGCTTCATCTGCATGGAATTCCCCTCCCTCGGTGCCTTCAGCTCGGTATTTGGATTATGCAATCAGAATTCCCCAGGGATGTTTCTATTTGCCTGTATTGCAGTCACAGCGGGGGTCCTGGGCTGTGTTCCCTGGCCCTGCTGATCACACACAGCCAGCTCTCTTTGGGGAGTTTAGTCTTTCTACAGGTCAAATCAAACTTTAGCACGTGTAGACACGTCAGCAATTGGATCTTCCTGCATGTACCACGTAAATCACATCACACCTGAAAGCAGCAGTGGAAAATACACATTATTATAATAAAAAAAGAAGTCCAACATCAGAGGCAGGCTTATTTGAATGAACAAATGTGGCCAAAACCAGCTTTTTAAAAAAATCACTGCCTCTATTTCTCCTTTACATTCTGAAAATAATTTTTAGTTGTTTGGCTACTCTAATAAGTAATCAGCATCCAAATCTCAGTACACACATACACACTTCTACCTTTTAAAAGTGAATGCTTTTAGCCCTCACAGGAAACCAGACACTGTTCCTCGGTGTAGTACTAGCATGCCACTAAAAAAAAACCTTAATCTTTCTGTTAGAGCAAGACACACAAATACCCATTTTCAGACAGCAGCCAGAAAAAACACAGCAAAGCCAACACTGCAACGTCATTTTTAAACCCTTGAGGAAAGGAATCTTCTTGGGTCAGTCAGCAATCAATAGCAGGTCAAAACATTCAGGCTGGAAACCAGAGGGAAAAGACAGCAAGTAGTCTTCTCGCTCTCTTTATATAACCTAGTACTGAATCTATTGGCTTGTAGTCCCCACTACTACATTCCTACTCCCCCAATACCAGCAAAATACACATTACTGACCATCCCTCTGAACAAAAAAAGAAAAATATCAAATGCTCAGTGGATGAAAACATTACCAAACTAAATCCATGAACCAAAGAGCAAAAAAACAAGGAAAAAATATTAAATTGTAAAGGTTCACAGCTATTTTGAGGAAATGCACTCATTTGACACAGACAAGCAGATGCTCATCTTCACACCTCTGAATTCCCTTGAAGAATGAGCACTTCCCTGTCTGGAATTGCTCAGGCCCTTCAAGGCCCAGCCCAAAGCCCAGAGCACCACGCTGCTTCCCAGCCTCCAGGCTGTCTGCTTGCACTGCTGGGGGCAGGCCAGCTTCCAGAATCACCACCTTGTGCTGCCTGGGGGCGTTGGATTCCATCCAGAGGGGGAATCAAATCTGCCACAGAAATTTCCCAATATTCCCAGGGTGGGTAAAACAACCCCAAGCACCAGAGGATTGTTTTGACACACCAGCTAAGATTGCCAAAGAGTAAGTGTACTCATCACATCGATTTAACACAGCCTCTTGTAATCAAGGAAAAGAACTGTTAAGGCCACAAAATCTTACACTGCCCCCACACCAAGTGCACCATACAGCAATGAATACAACTCTGAATCACTCTGCAATAAAAACTGTTTCCTCCAACAATATCAAGATATAAATTGGAGCAGCCTTAACTAGTTTTTGGATCTGAATTTCTGATTAAGCTGCACTTTGTAGCCTCCATGGATTTTTTCAATTCACGGCCTTTAATCACTTCTTACCTCGGTAATGAATAGTTGTTCAAACAGAAAGCAAAGCACGAACAGGTTATCCAATGAAGGGAGTGGCACCGATCAAATGAGAAATGGCTCAGAGCTTAATTTCACTCCAAACACTGGGTCTGAAACTTTCACTCTGTCACCCTCAGACACAGACGTGACAAAAAAACCCCCAAAACTAGTCTAACTCTGTGAGCCCCGGCAGCTTGAAACCAGCAGAGACACAAAGAACAGTGCTCTGATATTGTTTAACACTTGCATACCTTGAAGGGCTTGGGAAAGGCAGGTGAAAACTATCCTGCTTAAATTTAAACCAGCTGTAAAGAGCTTTGCCCTAATCTGTGGCTAAAGCACGAGTCTGCCATGGCCACAGAGCCTCATCCCACTTCCCCAGTGCCTCAGACCATCCTGCTTCCTGGTGAGGTGCACTTGGAAAACGCATTGCAAAACACTGCATGCTTTGCAACAGCCAGGATTAAATCTGTCCTTCCAAGTTTATCAGCAAGATCAGATGTAGTTTCTCAACGAAGGCGATGTATTAGATGCCTACTGATTTCCTCTGAAGCAACTCTTCCCCCAGCTAAAGTTCAGGTTTTGTGATGGATTGTGATTTTCTTGAGTATAAACACATTTTTGAAAAGAGAATGTAGAAAATATTAACATCAATTTAAGTTTACTGCTTTTAAAAGATATAAAGTACACGAAAACAAAGACTCCCCTTTTTGTTGTAATTAAAAGGCAATCTAAGTCTGTCTTATGAGACTGAAATTAAGACTTTCACCTCATCTCAGTAAAGATGTAACATCTAACAGAATCAGTTCCAAAGCACTGTGCTCTGTCTGTCTCACAGGCCGAGGTAACTCCTGACCATATGGTTAGCTCACATATCAGTGTCTGATTCAAATGGGAAAACAATAAAATTACAATTTTAAGGAAAACAAGCCTGAGTCTGAAAAAACCCAAGTCTAACAAGCTTTACTGAAAAGGTCAGCCAGGGAATGAATCTAAGGAGATATAAGAACCCATACAGGAGAGTTACTAACAAGCATTCCTGCACTGCAGTGACCCAGAGTAAAAGATGAAAGACTACCCAACTTTGAAATTAAATTTAAGTGACTGGATAAAAAAGGGTATTTTTTTTTTACATACTTGTTTTACCATTTAACATTCAGAATAAATCTGGCAGTTTCAGATGTAGGGTGACCAATAATCCTCACACATACAACACATTACACCCCCCCACACTGTCCATGAGCTTACCCTGAACTGACATGCAGAGGACTGCACTGCATTTTTCTTAGGAAGAAGGTCCTACCTACCCCTCTGCAGTCTCAGCAAGCTTTCCCTCCTGCTGTATTCTAGTAATCATGGAAAATCATGGCAAGAAAGAACAAAAGAGGACCTCTAGTAACAAAACAGGACAAGCAAACAGACACACAAACACTCACGGGGATGGAGCAGAAACACCACCAAGCAGCTGGGATGGCAAGCAAAGCCAGCAGGGTTGGTTAGAAGCCTGTGACCCTGAGCTTTCACAGGGTGACTGTGTTGGCACTGCCTGCCCCAGGGCACTGGCAAAGCCCCCAGTGTGGCAGAACGCTGTTCCCCACCCCAGTGACAGGGGAAAGTGTGCCTGATCTGAGCAAACAAACCTCAGGGGGATGGGCAGGGTGGCAGCAGCAGCAAACACAGAAACATCAAAAGCAGTCTGACCCAGTGCAGGCCTGTTCTTTCAAGCTCTCCTGCTCAGCCCAAACCACTTGGGCTCACATATAAATAAAGCACTGGGGGGGATATTTGGGGCTATGCTGAACTAACTGTATTTATTACATATTTTAGTAATTTACTTTAAACACACACGAAAAAGTCCTTAACTCAGCACGTGGATTTCCACCATAACCATTGTTCACCAGGCCTCAAACAGCTTCCTTGGGCTGGCTCCCCTCTTTTATGGTCCCAGCCTCACCTCCAAACGCCACAACACACCTTTCTGACCACCCATGCAATTATTCAACTTATTCAACACAAGTCAGAATGCAAGAAACAGATGCCAGGCAAATATATTTAGCTTTTGCAGGAAATAGCAGTCTATGGCCAGAGCTGCCCTTCAATATCTAACGAAATTATGCTATTTAAGGATAAAAAATGTATTCAGCCGATAGTGATATGAAAGGCAGCAGTTTTAAGCATACTTCAGAAGTGCAATCCCTCTCTAAAAAAAACCCCACAAAACCAAACCAGAAATCACAGAGCCTCTATTTCAGCAGACACAATCCCATGTCTGCAGTTGTTCTTCTAAAAAACTGCACTGAACCATCCATGAGTTCAGTGAGAACAATTACTGAATCCTCAACCGTGCAGAAAAAGAGTTGGAAAACCTCTTCAGACTTCCCCAGGTGTGCTCAGAGGATGGTAATCAACTTAGGTGAGGCAGGGCTCCCTGTGGTTTGATGAGGCTGGGAAAAGTTGTTGAGAAATACCACATCTGAGCCGCTCCAGACTCCTTTTCATAAGGACATGATTTACACAACACTGCTGAAGGTGTGGCCCATCTTACACATTCAACAGATCCAGTCTGTGACACTTTGCAGCCCTGCCAATGCCTCCAGCTACTCTGCTCCTAACTTCAGCAGGAGTTTCAGAAATTAAAGTGCTTGGAAAGACGGCACTCTAATTGGAATTAGCAGACATCTGCACGCAGCATTTCATGTGACAGCATTGATTAAAAGCCGTTTTCACTTTCTGCACTCTTTCTACTTTCTATATTCATCTCCTCCTAAATGCCCAATTACAAAAACAACCAACCGCCCCTGGATCTGCAGAAAAATCATTCTGTGCTCTCCTTTGACGGTCCTGCAGCTCCCCAAAGCAAACGCTGCTCTCTGCACTGCTCGCTGTACAGAGCACGCCTGACCGCATTAAACACTCGGGGGAAAAGCAAACCCATTTTTAAATAGGGGTGGCTTAAACTCTCAGCCTTCCAACCTCCACAGCAGTCACGTAACACAAGTTACAGCCACTCAGAAATCAACATACAGCGTTACTTATTCACTTCGAGCAGAAACATTCACACTCGGATCAACACCCGTGTTGTCAATGCTTCCTCTTAGTGCTTTTGTAGAGTCTTCCTTCACCACAAGGCCTCCAAAACAAGTCTGGCAGGCAGTTTTCAAGGGGAATCGATTCAGGCCAAAAGAGCAATTCAGGCTGATGCACAAGCTCCTCTAACCAAAGCAGTAACTTCAGCTTCCAAAAACCAGCACCAGCAACACTCCTCCATTACACAATGACCCAACATTCAGTATTAAATAACAAGATTTAAAAGTGCCTCTGTATAACCTTGTGAAATTACTGCTGCAATTGGGAGTTTTTGCAGAGACAAGTGAAAGGTGCTTAAAACCAACATGCATCCCTCAGCGTGGCAACTCCAGCTCCTCCAATCTCAGAAAGAGCAGATAATGACAAAAATAGCCACGGGCAGGCTGAAGTAGGAACTCGCTCTCCAACCTATTCTGCAACGTTTTGCTACCACTGGCACATCAGGTGGCTGCCAGAAAGCTTCCTGGATCACCCTCCTCTTCTGGAAAGGTCAGCAGCAAACAGGAACAGGACTGACAACAAGCTCGGAGTTAGCTGAAGACAACCTACTTGATGAGAGATGCCCTGTAATTACAGGCTGCAGAAAATTACCTCCCAAATACTTTTCACCAACTGACACACCACTGACAAGAAGAAAGAAAACCACAGAACTTTAGAAATGACACCAAAAGGAACAGGAAATGCATGAAATTTTGACAAGGTATTAATTTTCACATGGTATTTTCTCTGTTTAATTTTATATCGCCAGCTAGACCAACAAATAATACATGGCACTTATTGCGACTTGACATAAACCAGTATTACATATCTTTAAAAGAATTAATGCCACTAAAAAGAATACAAACAAGAAAAACACAATACTCTACATACTATGAGAGAGTAATGTAACAATAATCACATGTTACTAGCTGGAAGTGACAAGTGAGGCACTACATTTTACTGTACCAGCAGAACTGCAACATTTATTTTGAAAAAGAACAGCTTTCATTTGCTTTAAACGACCAAGAGCCTGCTGTTTGTTCCCTGGAATGTCTGAAGCTCGACGTACCCAGCTTTTTCTCGAGCCACTTGTTAAGATTTCCCCAGTTATCTATGCGAGTACTGGGTGACTTATCTTAATTTTCTTTAAAAGCATTACAAACAGAAGCCTCCCTCGGATGTGGTCCCGTCATTGTTCCGTTCCCTTCTTCCTGCCTCGGAGCTGTAGGACAAACCAGCTGATTGCCCAGCACTCGCTGGAAGTGCTGCTTTGGGAGAAACACCTCTGCACAACAAAGGAAAACTTGTTCTCACCGCTGAACTTCTTTGCTGAGAAGCAGCACAAACAACAGGGTCTTGCAGCTGTAAGCTGGCTTCTTTCTTTTTCTTAAACTGGGAACTTAACACCTCAGCATGTATTTTTATTTTTGGCACTTTTATCTTTTTAAAGTTCTCTGAAGGGTGGTTCCCTGCTGCCACATGCTTCTGGTTGACAACTTTGCTTACCCTTGATACACCTAAGATAACAGACGGCTACAGAGTTAAACTTCTTGTAAATAAATTTTTTTTTTCTCAGTAAAGAAACATTAAGGACAACAAGTTTTCCTGTACTTCTTTCTTTCTAATTCCTCTGCATGGCTGCACTGCCGAGTGGACACCCTCCCAATCAAAAGCACTACAGAGAAAAATAAACTGGTTTTGCCAAAGGAAGCAGCAACACCACCACACCTTGGCTCCGGAAACTGCAATCAGGGAAGAAGTTGAGCAAAGCAGCAGCCTTCCCACGCCAAGGCACCGCCGCTGCGAGACAAAGGACAGCCACCTTTCCTTTAAAAACAAGGAGCACCTGAACTTATCCAGGCTGGTCTGTCGCTCCCAAGGGAGGCTTTCTCTCTCCGCTAAGCTGGGCCTGCTTTCATCGCGAGCAGAACTAAACGCAACTCCGGCAAACAAAAAAACCCCACACGTACCCGAACCCGCAGCGAGCAGCCAGGGTTACCTGCGCGGAGGCGTGCGGTGATCCATCACAGAGCTCCATTTAGAACCCCCCGAGCACGGCACCTCTGAAGGCAGAGCCCCTGAGCGAGGGGACAGCACCAGCGAGGGTACATTTGTGTTATTAGACCAAGGAGCAAAGCCCCGGAGCGCACAGAGCCCCGGGCCGAGCCGGGGCCGCCGAAAGCACGGCCAGAACGGCACCGCTACACCTTCCCAAGTGCTCGCACGGGCGCACAGTCCAAATAAAGAAATTAAAGGAAAAAAATAAAAGAAAAAGAAAAAAACCCAACCGAACAACAACAAAAGTGAAAGGAAAAAAGGAAAGCACAGTGCGGCGGGCTCCCAGCGCAGGCTGAGCCCGGAGCGGGGCAGCCCCAGCCCCTCCGCAGACAAAGGGAGCGGGGCCGGGCCGGGCTGGGGGCACCGGCCCCAGGGACAAAGTGCGGGGCCCGGCCCGGCCGGGGCTGCGGGGGGAGAGGGGGCAGCAACGGGGGGAGAAGCACAGCCCTCGGCGGGGGCAGGAATGGGGGAAGGAGAAGAAGCACAGCCCTCGGCAGGGAAGAAGCGGGGGAAGGAGCGCAGCCCTCAGCACAGCCAGGAACACAGCCCTGAGCGGGGGAAGGAGGGGGCAGGAGCCAGGCCGGAGAGCAGCCCCCAGCGGGGGAAGCAGCACAGCTCTCAGGGGGGAAAAAGCGGGGCAGGAACGGGGGCTGGAGCGCAGCCCGGAGGGGGGGAAGGAGTGGGGCAGGAATGGGGGAAGCAGGGCAGCCCTGAGGGGGGAAGGAGTGGGGCACGAATGGGGGAAGCAGGGCAGCCCGGAGTGGGG